>SNQJ01S0012279.1:177412-193095 GCA_010110895.2 Picea sitchensis
CACATATCATAATGTAACAAATGTGAGAAGTTTTTATTTGAATTGCAATTTTTTATAGCAAGTTCATTAGAGAATTCAATGAGATATGCACAACAATGAGTGAGTGAATGAAAGCATAGGGATTCCAATGGAGCACACACACAATGAAGTTTTCAAATACTAAAAGACAAAATAACAAAGCCACGTCTTGGTGTTATATAATTTTAGTCAAATGTTTCACTTGCAATGTGATGCAAGTGTTATCACTATTGGCACAAAATTGATTGAAAAGGGAGCAAGGAAAGTTGATAGCATTCTTTAATAAGAAGTTGAATGAAGCACATTGTAAGTATGATACTTATGATATTGAGTTTTATGCATGATTGTGTAAGAATGTAAGCATTGGAGACACATGTTATTATCGAAAGAGTTATTTTACACTGAACTACATGTCCTATAGTTTTTGCAAAATTGCATAGCTATAGTTTTGCAAAATTGCACATTTTTGTTAAAGCACAAGTCTATAAAGGAGGACAAGGTCGGAGATGTGTTGAGCACGAGAGCACTAATGTTGGCGACAATGAAGAATGAGGTAGTTCATTTTGATAAAATTGACAATTTGCATGAACAGGACAAAGATTTGAGTAAGTCATAGAGATGTGCAAGCAATAAACAACTCAAAACAAAAAGCACTCAGTTGGATTACTTCATTTAGGATGGATATTTGTTCAAACATAAGTAGTTATGCATTCCAAAAAGTTCCATGCATAAGAATTTGATAATTTTTTTATAGTGGCATATTAAAAGGTCACTTTGGCAAATACAAAACATTGAGTTTTTGGGAGAGATTTTATTGGTCAATTATGAAGGAGGTCAACAAATTTTTGGCCCAATGCAAAATATGTTAGATGGCTAAGGAAGTGAGTTAAACCGTCAAATTATACCCATAATGACTACTTCCAAAGATGCCTTTGGAGGACATATCCATGGATTATGTACTTTGACCATTGAGAACATAACACATACTTGATATAGTGTTTGTTGTGTTTGACGGGTTTTCAAGGATGGCACACTCCATGCCATGAAATAAGACTAACGATGCAACATATTGCATGGAGTTATTTTTCAAGGAGGTGGTGTATTACATGGATTGTTTAAAACAATTACATTAGATGGAGATACAAGATTTCTTAGTCAATTCAAGGATGTTGTAGAAGAAAATAATGACAAACCAAAGCTCAATTCAACATATCTCCTTCAAATGAATGGACATAAAGAAGTAATAAATTGAATTCCCAAATTCTTCAAAATCTTTTAAGATGTACAATGGGGATCAATCTTTGGTGCAAGTAAAGTTCACATATAATACCCTTGTAAACATGGTGACATGGCAGTCACCATTGAAAATTATTGGAAGGAACACAATGGAGGAAGTAGGGTTGATAGACTTGGTCAACATGTAGAGTGATAACATGGAGGTGTTCACAGAGAAGATGTAGGTTGTGTATTTGAAATTATAGGTCAGATTTAAGGGAGATGAGTGCAAAGTATAAATAGTGTATTGATACACAAAGAATAGTTGAGGCATTTGTAGTGGGTAACCCAATCATGGTGCATTTGATAAAAGTGTTAGAATAATAGGTGTGCTCGTTTTCACCATAGACAATATATATTGTCACCCAACCATAGGCACAAAGGCCACCTCCGAGCACCTTAACCTTGACAGACAAAATAATTCCAGAAGCAAACCCTAAAACCAATAGCCAACCAAGGTAGCGTACCTCTCTTTCGAGGCTAGCGTACCAAGCAGAAAATCCAAACCATAACCAGGCAGAAAGTCCAACCATAACCAAAGACCAAGTCACCACTACCACAACTGCAGCTCTCCTGCAGTCATATGCACCACTTGTCCTTATGCAGTTGTGTGAGTGAGTGTGTCAAATGAGCTCTAACGCCCTCTTATTCATAGTCCTCCATGACCTAACTGGGCCGACTTCTACTTCTAGAGGACAATAATTTAATATAAATTGTTATCTTGAGTTGACTTTTCTTCTAAGGTTATTTCCTAACCTTTTAGGATTTCTCTTGCTTCCCGGAATATTCTAATATCGTCAAACGTTACACGTAGAGGTTAATACCTCCCGCAGCTACCATAATATCAACACTCCCTCCGAGCTAGGGAGGTATTAAAAACAATAGTCTTGAGCACAAACAGACCATTCAACCGGTAGCACCATCATAGCCACATAGGTTATCTCATGATCAAATCATGAGCACCATCATTACTATCCAACTAGATAGTCTCCATGGAAATCAAAACAATGCCATCCAATAGAACATAATTATGTCTATTCATAGTAGTATACAACTACTATCCAATGGTACAAAACTACTCCTAGTAGCACACTGCTACTAACCAATGACACATAGTCACTACTAGTGGATCACATCCACCACAGTAGCATACAACTACTGTCCAGAGACATACAGTCTCTACAACAATCATATCATCTGATATCAACCTGCATAACAATATCATGATACAAACTGAGTCATCTGGGCCATTCTTCCACTCACATCTATGAGATATGGAAGAGCATCTTCCCTCAGAAAGTTAAACATCAGCCATGGGATATCTGGACTATTCTTCTCAAGCATAGAAGAATAATTGTCCCTGATTTATGAACCTAGACCATTCAACTAACTGGGCCATTCTTCCGGCACTAATCACAATGCAACCTGGAGAGAATGAGTCTGCCCTAGGGAATGATTGTCCTTGATTGTTGAACCTGGACCATTCACCTCACTAGGCCATTCTTTCGACACTAATCACAGTGCGACCTGGAGAGAATGAGTATGCCCTAGGGAACGACTGTCCGGACCATTTCCTATGGAAATGAATATCCTACACCAACCTCCTATAACAAACCATTCTTCAAAACAACTCACAACTGTGAACTTTGAAAGAATGACTGCCCGGAGAGGCAGACCGTTCTGCTTGACCACTACTCAGAGTGTCTGCCAAGAAGAATGATTATCCTAGACCATTCCCCCGCATTGGCCACACGGAGAATCGTTGTCTATGGTACATCAACAATCTATCAAACAATTTTCATTATGAAAATGATTATCTGTTCTGGACCATTTTCCGAACTCAAATATAACTGTGCATCAGAAATCTTGGACCACTTTCCGAACTGGAAAGTGGATGCCCAACCTGGACCATTTTCTAAACTGGAAAATCATTGTCTATCAAGAATCTTGGACCACTTTCCAGACTGGAAAGTGACTGCCCAACCTGGACCATTTTCCAAACTAGAAAATGATTGTCCATATATCAATAATATATCAATGCTCCCTCCCAACCTGGGAGTAATCACTTCCCTTTCCAATAAGGAAGTCATCTCCATGAATCCCAGCTTGTCCCTTAAGTACGCAAACTTTTCATCTTGGACAAAGGTTTTACCAAAATATTTGTTTTCTGCTCATCTGTGGAGATATACTAGAGAACCACTTCTCCCCTCTGGACTTTATCATGGAGAAAATAATGCTTGATCTCAATGTGCTTCGACCTGTCATGGAACATCGAGTTTTTTGAAAGCTTCACACAACTCTGATTATCTCAATATATCACGGTCGAATCCAACACCTGATCAAAAAGTTCAGAAACCATCTTACAGAGTCACACTGCTTCCGTACAAGCATCACAAGCTGAAATATACTGTGCTTCTGTAGTGTTGAGTGCAACCGACTTATGTTTCCTGCTAGCCCATGATATCATGGCAAAGCTCAAACTAAAATATATCCAAGAAACACTTATTTTTTTATCTGCACTCTCTGCCCAATCCGAATCAATAAATTCATGTTGTTGTATATCATAACTCAAACGTCCCACGAAGACATTTCAAGGCATGCTTTGCAGTTATTCAATTCTCATGGCTAGGTTCCACCTGGAACTATTTTCACAGCAAAGAAAATATCCAGCTGAGTATTCTCCAAATACATCAATGAGCCATTCAATTGTCGATACAGGGATGGGTTTATTGGATCACAGTCTCTCAAATTTTTCAGATCTATCATCATGGGAGTTTGTCATGGATTTGCAATCCATTATCCCAGACTTATGAAGAACCATATTGATACACTTCCTCTGTCATAAGAAGTTTTTACCATGATTTTGATGTACATGAGAGGTTTTGCACCAAGTTGCTTGAATCCATACAAGGTCTTCTTCCATCTGCATACATGGGTCTCTTTCTGGTATACCTCAAAACCTTGAGGTTGCTCTACATATGCCTTTTCTTCAATTACTTTGTTGAGAAGAACAATGTTTACATCCATCTAATATAAACTCCAACCCATGGATATTGTAAGAGATATAGTGGTTCAGCTAGAGGTGTATCTGGTTAATGGAACAAGCTATCATCATAGTCTTCTCCTTCCTTCTGGGAGAACCCTCTAGTTCTAAAACTCGCCTTGTATCTATCAATGCTTCCATTCATAATTTCTCACATACATTGTTCTTCATCACAACTTCCTTCCATTCCTTTTGTTTGACTGCTTCTAGTGGGTTCAAACCATGTTGGTAGTCTTATGATTCTTTGTATAATAACTGGTTCAATTGGTTGTTCTGACTTTTTCTTTCTTTCTTAGAATCTTCATGTTCTTCCTCGTGTTTCTCTTCAATGTTGGAGTCCATGGAATCTTCTATATATTCTATGCCCTTCCTTTCTGAAGGTTCCAACTTCTTCTTTTCTTCATAGGAACATAAATGTAGATGGACAACCAAGGATATTCGAGGCTTCTTTTCGAAGAAGACTTCTTTTAGAGTCAAGTTGAACACATGTTGCTTAACATGGCTACTACTTCCAATGAAGAATATGGACAGATACTTCATAGTATTTACGAATTATTCAATGGATCATATCATTGGGGATTAGCTCCTTCCTAATCCCGGCCTCATGCATGAATGAACAATATGCATACTCTTCTTTTGGAATTTTGGAATCATCTCCCTCCATCTGAGAGAGTACATGCTCATGTCTGCATCTTTATTGCTTTCTGCAAAGTGTCACAAGTCCATTCTAGTTTCCACTTGATTACTGACTTCTTGTTGGTCTGACTTATTCCAGGTTTCTTCAAGTTTGATTATGATTGTGGTACATCTGGCAATTGTTACTTACAGGAATTGTCACCAAAAGTTGTCAATGTACTTCATCCTTTTCAAATACATTGTTTGACTAGTAGTCATTGTAATGACAATCCTTATCTTGTTATTCTTCCATATGTGTTGTTTCATTGACACTGACCATCTTATCTTCCAAGAAATAGAAACACATGATATGTACAGGAAATATGTAAACATAGTATGTGCAAGGACTATGTTACAGAAGAATATTGTTACCTTAACTATTAGAAAAGGTTTGCTTCCTCCTGCTTGATTTTCTTTGAGGGTTCCTTTTCTTTGGCAATTGTTGCTTCATGTGTTTCCTTCCTTTTCTTTAACTCAGGACACTAGTTCCTGTAGTGACCATATTTTCGACAGTTGAAGCATTGTATTTTTGACATATCTCTTTCTTAATTTGGTTTCTTCCTTGAGCCAAACTTCTTATTTATGAATTTCTTGAACTTTGTTGTGTAAGATTGATCATCATCTTTCTTTTGGGATTTCTCTTTTGTGCTAATTCTTGATTCTTCTTGTGCACAACAAGTCCAAAGTTCTTCAAATGTAGGATACTTAGTTCTTGTGTTCATGTTAGCGGCAAATGCATCCCATGTCTTGGGAAGGCCATTAAGTACTATATTTACTAGTTCCTTTTCTGAAATGATTTCCTCAATAGCTTCTAGTTGATCTCTTAACTGAGAGATTCTTACAAAGTATGATGTTTTGATGTCATCATTATTCATTTTCATGTCACGGAGCTCATTCTTCAGACTCATCACTTGTCCAATATTTATGACTAAGAAGAGGTTAGTTAGGGGATCATACATCTTCTTAGATAAGTCAAGATGAGAAACGTAGGGTATCAAATGGTTCTTTACTCAAATGATTCCACTATGATACTCATAGCGTTGATGTCATTGTCCTTGAACTTCTCCATAACTGCAACGTTATGAGGTTCCTTCTTTTTTCCTGCTTCAAACGGTGGTTCTATGATCTTTGCCTTTCACGACATCCAACACTTTATTCTTGGCAAGGATGAGGTCAATCTTTGTCTTTCACGACATCCAACACTTTATTCTTGGCAAGGATGAGGTCAATCCTTGTCTTCCATGCTCTGAAATTAGAAGCCCCTTCTAACTTGTTTTCTAACTTCATAGAGTAAGTCATCACTGCTATGACTTGGACCAAAAACTCAAACTTGATGCCTTGGCTTGCTCAGAGTATCAGGAGGTCCCCTAGGCTAGGGTGCACTAGGTTATCCAGAAATTAGGTCAAGTGCTTCACTTAAGGTGCCTTAACACGAGGGTCATTGTTTCGTTGTTGCAGCAAAACTTTGACTACAACCACAACTGCAACTGAGCAAATCCTCTCAATCTACCTTCCAGTGGTTAGACTGTCTGAAGATAGTGTGGGCCCATGACTTGTTAGAATAATAGGTGTGCTCGTTTTCACCATAGACAATATAGCAATTTGTCACCAAACCATAGGCACAAAGGCCACCCCCGAGACCTTAACCTTGACAGACAGAATAATTATGGAAGCAACCCCTAGAACCAATAGCCAACCAAGGTAGCGTACCTCTCTTTCAAGGCTAGCGTACCAAGCAGAAAGTCCAAACCATAACCAGGCAGAAAGTCCAACCATAACCAAACACCAAGTCACCACTGCAACTCTCCTCCAGTCATGCACACCACTTGTCCTTATGGAGTTGTGTGAGTGAGTGTGTCAAATGAGCTCTAGCGCCCTCCTTTTTATAGTCCTCCAAGTGACCTAGCTGGGTCGACTTCTACTTCTGGAGGATAATAATTTAATATAAATTATTATCTTGAACTGACTTGTCTTCTAAAGGTTATTTCCTAACCTTTTAGGGTTTCTCTTGCTTCCTGGAATATTCTAATCTCGTCAAAGGTTACACGTAGAGGTTAATACCTCCCGCAAGTACCATAATATCAACAAAAAGATCATTGTCCCAAAGGCACGCACAACACACTAATTGTGAAGAAGACCATATGATACATAATCACTAAGAGAGCTTAGCAGCAATGCATACTACATGGAGTTACCAAAGGAGTTTGATATACTATACAAATGCTAAGAAAGTACCAAAAGAGATTGAAAGAGTATGGATGAGAAGATGACAAACATGTGAGGTGCAGTGTATATGCATTATAGGTTAAGTGGAAGAACAAACCAGATGCAAAGAGTAGGTGTATATCTAAAGTTGAGTATAAAAAACTTCACAACAAAAAAACAATTGCAGAAGACTAGAGGATGAGGGAGCAATGTGAAAACATACATTGTCTAAGCACAAGGAAAGCACAATAGGGAAAAAAGTGTGACATAAGAGAAATTGCATAAACAATGGAATGATGGCACAATGCACAATTCAAGGGTATGGGAAAAAAATGCACAAGAGGTTGAAGCACATGAGATAAGGTCACAAAGCATGACAAGCAATGTGCATAATGAAGTGCACAAGATAGTGAGCACCAAAGGAAGTTGAAGAGTCATAGTAAAAGGGTACATGCAGAGGCCAAGACTAATAGTACCAAGCCACCAAGTAAGATGAAAAGTATGATGAGATAGTTGAAGGGGTTCCTCAAAGATGAACATGGATTAAGTGTAGGAATAAATAGGGTTGCAACCACAAGAATGAAGTTGTACAATATGTAATGACAAATTGAGTTGTAGAGTTGGTTGAGAACCATAGTAGTGTGCTAAGGCACATTTCTATATTTATGTACATGTCTATGCATTTGTGAGTAATGAAAATGAGTTAGACCATTCTCCCTATAAATATGATCTAGTTTTGAATGTTGTTTGGATAATGGAATAACCATTTACAAAACTATGGCATTTTATATTCTAATAAATGTATTGCAAACCACATTACACATAACTTGTGCAATTCGAGCTTTTGTTTGAATTAGACCCATTAAACACCAATTACAATATTTTTTTATCATTCATACTTTTTCAAATATGCTTTTTGTTTGAGTTCAATATTAATTTTCTATCTATACAAAAATTCAATTAATCATATATATATATATATATATATATATATATATATATATAAATATAAAAGGCATTCTTAAAATTGCCTAGAGATATGGCATTCTTAAAATTAACACCTAGTGAGCTGCTCATATATAATGCATATTTTTTTTATTGAGATCTATAAAGTGAGATATGGCATTCTTATCTTAAAATTAACACCTAGTGAGCTGCTCATATATTATGTATATTTTTTTTCCTTGAGATGTATAAAGTGAGATATGGCATTCTTAAAATTGACACCTAGTTAGAGGCTCATATTATGCTTTCACCAAGCTTTCCTATATTCATGTTGTACTTTATTTTGCAAGACAACATTTTTTAAAGTTATTCTGATTCAAAGGAGCCAACTGAATTGGTGTGTTGGCATAGAAAGGGGAGGAACCTATATCGGTGTATTAATGTGTAAAATGAACCAAAATATAAGCCAGGATAACTGGTCCATAATTACTAATTAAACTGTTGCACCTAATCAGTAAAAAATTATTATAAATGGCAAAAGAACAAACATAGATGAGAGTTACCACGCTGTGAAGAGGGTTGGTGTACTTTATCATTCCAAAAAATTAGCATCAAATGACAAATAAATGCTGAGAAATTGATCACAAAAGAGGTTACTAAAATTTTCCATGCTTAATCTTGCAAGAATATGCCATGAATGCACATGGAAGTGAAAAAAATGGATCTGCTAAAACAAATGAGTAAATCCCTAGCCTAATACGCCATCTTATCCAAGTACAATTAGTAATATCGTAGTGTTAACTTTAATATCAATTAAAAATGTATCAAAGTAACAAGTTCCAAGTACATAATAACTTTAATAATAATTAAGAATGTATCATGGTGCCAAGTAATATCATAATCCCAACTTTAATTTTAATAATTAAGTATGTAGCATAGTGTCAAGTAATATCATAATGTCAACTTTAATTTTAATGTACACAAGTGATCGAAGATGACCAATGTCTCTGCCAAAAGTACGTGGATAAATCATAAAAATATGTAAGGGGAATGCTAAAAGCATCTACAAGTAAGCAAATAGAGTGCTGTCCATATATTCATCGAAGCATAAGAAGGCCCATAATAGAAAAATAAGTGAGAATCTGCAGGAGGGTGTCAAGATGGAGGCCCTAAATCAAAAACATCTTTGTAATACATCGTCTTCCTGTTTCTGAAATCATATTCTTTGTGGATTATTAGTATCATATTGCCAAGCTCATAGAAAGCACTCATGGATATCTTGACAATATAATACAAATCTGATAACATTAATCATTTTCCATATCTCTGATTCTTTGTTGAGAACTCATCCACTGCATTCAGTAAGGAGTCCAATGTCAGGGATTTAAGCATTCCCATATAGCTGCACACAGATATACAAGCCCAAATCAGATAGACACACAGTAGATGAAGAGGAAAAAGTACACTAGATATCAAAGCCTACATACCATTCAGACACTTGTCTAGCAGAAATTTGGAACCAAAAGTATGGAAGACCAGATCGTAATGTTGGGAATCAAGATGGTGCGCAAGGCGTCATGAATAGTTAACAATCAATTTCATGAATTTCATCCAATATGCCTACAGTTTTCATTGGATTTAAGCATAGTTGCACCGGAATTCTTTCCCACTACCAAGGGTCCCATTCCTCAATTTCCCACGTCCTAGGGAACTTTGGAATGGGTAGGGAACTTTCTCTTTTGGCAAGGACTGACGTTTGGAAGCAAAAAATCCTATGTTTTTATCTTTGATTTTAACATAGAAATAGTGTTGGGAATGTTCCCTTCCGTTCCTCAAGTTCCTTTGATATTGTCACCCTCTTAAATCCTATGTTAAAATCGAAGAGAACTAAGAAAAGAAAAAATGTTAAAATTTGGGCCAACTAGGAATGGAGATCAAACTCAAAGGTTCTCAAGAACACCTTATAGCACACTAAGTATTTGATCACTCCAATCATAAAAATAATACCAGCTAAACCGTAAGAACACGATCCTTGTGCGAGCAGGCCAACCATAAACTCAACTTTGATGGCTGTTATCCCAAAGTAAAACATTAATCCCTTATCATATTGGAGGCCTATCTCACCATCTAACGTTTATGGTAAAATGTTGTCAAGATTAATTGCAACAAGGACGAGTCAAGAATGCATTAGTGGTGTACTTAGCAAAATGGTTTTGTTTGAAATAGAAATCTGATCCCAAAATATAAGATATACTTTTTTGGTCAGAAAGAAAACCTATCTCACTGCTTATTGTTTCTGGTAAAATGTTTGCAAGATTGACTGCATCTAGGATGAGTCAAGAATGCATTAATGCTGCCCTAATCAAAATGGTTTTGTTCAAATGAGAATTAATAAATATTATTCCAAAATAACAAATATAACTCTATCAGAATGAAGGCTTGTCTCACCATCTAACATTTCTTGTAAAATCTTGGCAAAATTGATTGCAACTAGGACGAGTCAAGAATGCTTTATAAGTTAATGGTGTTCTAATCAAATTGGTTTTGTTTAAGAAAGAAATATAGCATATCCATTAGTGGTATGGGAATCCGTCCATACTCCCAAAACCCTTAAGAAGTGTTTCCTATTGACGTGAATAAGAACCATGGCAAATTCAAATGGAACCTTGACAAAACTGCTAGGAAGTAGGCAAACCAATACAATCCTTGTAGGTTAGAACTTAGTAGCTCCTTTTTTCACCTCGAAGATGGCAGTCCTGGTTCATGCAAGGCTTTTCACTGAGGGAAATCAACCAATAGTGCCTATCAACCTGTGTCGACAGCCACAGATTGTATAGGCCCATTGTTTAACATCGACCTGTTCTTGGGTTGGCAGGGAAATCATGAAAATGGTTCAAAATCTATATCCAGATTCATCATGATGTATTGTGCTCAATTTAAAGTCATCACTTAACCTAATAACCAGTAAAGGGAGCAATCCAATAAGAATGCAATTACAATTTCAGGAATACAAAAGTGTCCTTACTGGCATTAAAAATATATATGTCTATATTTCTATTTATATATCTTACATTGCTCCAGTCTTGTTCTCGTAGAATGCTTGTGTATATTAGGAGGTAGAGGCTTCTGCCAGCTTAAACTATCAGGAATAGTATCAGAGGCCTAAGTTCACAACCTAGAAAAAATAAGAGGGAAAGAACCAAAATAAGAGTTTCCACCAAAAAAAACAGTTTTGCACAAGTACTGAAACCTGAGCTGTAGAGATCCATTCTGACTGTTAGTTTTTGTAGCTCGGTAGGTGTCTCAGCTATGCCTATGTGTCCTAGGCTAGCTGATGGACATATAAAACACCCTGGATCAGCCTTATTATCTTAGCCTAAGTCTAACTTAGGCTAATCAGCAATTTTTGTCCTTTGAGTGGAATGTGGGGCCCAGGTTGAGTGGGGCGCACCTCATGAGCTAGTGAGTGCTTTGTGGAACCCTGCTAAGGGGGGCGCACCACTTAGTGGAGTGTGGCGTCCAGCCCAAAGAAGGTGGCTCAATCTGAGCCATTGAAGACTAGGTTGGGCACAGATCTCAAGGCAAGAGGGAGGCTGATGGAAGGATAAAGGAAGGGGCTGGGGGTGTGAAGGAGACACATTACTCATTTGTGTGATTGCAAGTGATCTAAAGGAGAGAGCTTGAGGCTGAGGAAAGAGGGCCACTGGCTGAGTGGTTTGGGCAGCCAGCTGAGGGGCGATTTCAGGATTTCTTGGGCAGCTTGCAGAGGCTGAATTTTTGCAGCAGAAGAGGCCACACCTGTTGGAGGGTACTGGGCCATAACAGGCCGTATTTTCAGCAAGCAAAGGGCCATTTCTGAGCAGGCCGTATTTTCAGCAAGCAAAGGGCCATTTCTGAGCAGGCCGTACAGCAGCCAACAGAGACCGAAATACTCAGGCCGTACAGTAGCCAACAAAAGGGTTTTTCAACAATCCGTATAGCAGAGATTGTTGGGCCGTACAACATAGAAAAAGGCCAAGATTAGTAGGCCGTATAGTTGGGTTTAGCTGAGCTGTACAGCTGATAGAAAGAGCTGATTTTGCTATAAGATTTTCTGTGATTATTTTTCTTGCTCTAATATTCCTCTGAAGCCTCGATAAAAGCCCTCCTTTGCTGGTTTTCCCCACACTGGGGTTTCTAGGGTACATACTACATCTGGTGTCCATGTGTATTTTATGCTTGGTTTACTGTATGTTTCTACTATGCTATTTTGTTTTATAACTCAGTTGTAGGTGATTATGCATAATTTACAGATTTATATCAGCAAATATAATTTTTGTGCTTAAGCAAATTATTGGGAGTTGCTTCATGTGCGAGTTATAGGAGTTTAACATGGTATCAGAGCTCAGCCTATGAGTACAGGACAAGCCAAATTTCTTGTTGTGCAGACCAGGAAGAGTAAATCGGCAAGTGGGACGTATAACCAAAGAAAGTGGGGCAGCTAGAGGCGCTGACTCAAATGGCAGGCCTAAGGTTCAAAGAAAGGATGGAGGGCGCCTCAAACTTCTGTCCTTGGAAGGAGCATATAGGATTGGTGTTAGAAGAGAATGGATTATTGGAATTCGCTAAAGGGAAAGCAGTCCCTCCAGCTGATCCAGCACCACTAGCAGCCCAGCTCAAGAAGGATGTAAAGACGAGGAGGATTATTGTGGATGGAGTTAAAGACCACATTATCCCACATCTATCTGGCAAGAAGACAGCCAAGGAAATATGGGATGCCCTAGTGAAGCTATACCAGTCTGATAACCAGAGTAGGAAGATGTTGCTTAGAGAGAAGCTGAGAAGCACAAAGATGGCCAAGGGAGAGTAGGTGGTCACTTACCTCACAAAGTTCACTCAAATCAAAGATGAACTGGTGGTTGTGGGAGAGGAAGTGGACAACACTGAGTTGGTGAAG
This sequence comes from Picea sitchensis, assembly GCA_010110895.2. Taxonomy (NCBI): domain Eukaryota; kingdom Viridiplantae; phylum Streptophyta; class Pinopsida; order Pinales; family Pinaceae; genus Picea; species Picea sitchensis. The sequence goes on from SNQJ01S0012279.1 coordinate 190,510, forward strand.
ACAGCCTTGAATGGCTTCACCAAGCAGTGGGAAGTATTTGTCCGTGGAGTAGTGGCTCAGGAGAAGCGCCCTGTTTGGGAGAAACAATGGGATGACTTCACCCAAGAGGAGCTGAGAGTTGATGACACTCAGGCTAGCCAGCCAAAGAGTGAAGAGGAGGAGAATGTGGCTCTTCATGCAAAGAAGAGCAGGGGAGCGGGAGGTTCCAAAGACATGGGAAAAGTGAGATGCTTTGCATGTCACAAGACTAGCCACTATGCTAGTCAGTGTCCCAACAACAATAACAACGAGGCAGAAATGGCAACCTTAGCATCTACTGAGATAGATGAGTTTGCAAAGAAATTCGAAGATGAATTTTCTTTGGTTGCCTCTCTTTCGAGCAACAGCAGATTAGTTGAGTTGGAGGACAGTGGGGTATGGTTCGTGGAAAGTGGACCATCTTTCCATATGACGGGAATGAGGTTGGTGTTCCTTAGTGTTTCAAAGACGGGCTCGGACTGTCATGTGAAGAGTGTGGAGCGCACCATGGATGCATTAGATTCCAGCTAGAGTCAGGTGGTTCTTTGGAGGTGGATGAGGTGATGTATGTACCAGAGCTGAGGGTCAATTTGCTCTCTGTATCAGCTCTGGAGGATATGGGGTATACAGTTATGTTCGTGGATGGACGGGTACTCCTTTGTTCAGAGGGAGCAGATACCTTGGATGCAACAGTAAGGCTTGGCATCAGGGAGGGTATGATGTACAGGGTGTTGTCATTGCTCTTATATTTCATTTTGGATATTTTTGGTGAAGCTCTAGGGGGATTTGCACCATTTTTTGCAAGTTTGGAGTAATTAGTTGGTTAAATTTCATTTCTACTTGCATTAGATTGTTGTTGGGCTGTTTTTGCACTAATATATCATTGTCCCAGCAAGGAGTACGCAAGGATTTTCATCCCAAGTGCTTTTAAGCACTCTTGGATCACTTTTTATGGTCCAAATCTACAATTTTCTACATTTTCTGTCATAAATCAGATTCTGGAAACTTTGGACAGCAGCAAGCTAGTCAATTTACAGCAAACAATCAAGGTACAACTCAAGTATATCAATCACCCTTGATTTGTGCAACAAGATGTAACTCTTGTGCAGTAAAAGGTACATATTTTGTCATTTGAAGAGTGATTTTATAGTGTTGGTTTGTATTTTATGTTGTAGAATACTTATATCAGATCTTAGCACTCTTATAAGTAGCTCCTAACCCTCTCTACATTATAGTGATTTTTTCCCTAACACTTGGTTGAACATTCTTAAGGCATTTGACTACTAAGGCACCGATCTATCTAATGTGTATTGAGGTGGTGTAGTTAGAAGGATTGAGACACCCCCTTTTGTCTCTAGGAGCTGGTCTAAAGTGAAGGAGAGATTGTATTAAGGTGACAGTGGTGCATTTCCCGTGTTGTGCTATCCCCACTAGCAATTCCCCAAGGGCTGCTAGTTTGGGCAGTGACATTATTTTGCATCATTGTCGGGGAGTGTTAGATTTTCATTAGTTTTGTTAACATTAGATTTACCATAGCATTTTTATCTTCTTTTAACATTCAATAATCATATACTGAAATATATATATAAGCAGCAGAGAAACAAGCACAAGAGGACATAAATTTATCATGGGAAAACCCCAAACTCGGGGAAAAACCCAACCAACGTATCTTAGAGAGAATATTCCAATACAACCATGAACAAGCTCTATTCACAAGAGAAAACCAACAATGAAGAACCATGATAACAAATACTTATCTCTTCTTCTTTTCAAACCCTAGCAAGGGTAGACAACTGATCAACACCACAGAATTGGTACCAAGATAGCACACCACAGAGATGGCGCCACTGGTAACTGCAACTGCAACTGCTACGGCAACTGCGAAGCACCACACAACCTTAGCGCAACTCTTCCAAAGGTAGCACTCAAGAGAGATCACTAAGAACCATCAAGAATATCCTTCCCCACGTGGGGCGCACTCTCCAAGACAACCAAAAATAACGAAACTGCAGTTGCAACTGCCTAGTGTGCACTGCAGAAGGAGAACTGTATGGTTGTACAAATGAACTGACCCAGACTTCTACTTATACTAATCTGGGCACCTATCTGGGCCGACTTCTTATTCTGGGTCTTCAAATTTACTTTATTATTTCTGTGAGCCGACTTCTTTTCCTGTAAATTATATTTCCACTTTATTATTATTTCCTGTGGGTCGACTTCTCTTATGTGGTCTTCTATTTCACTTTATTCTTTTCCAGGGTGTTCTTCAACTGTTCAATGGTCTTCCTTTGACTTCTTGGAATCTTCTTCTTCTCTAAGAAAAGTTGTCTAGGAGGAAAATACTTCCCACAACTACCAAAACATCAACACTCCCTCTTAGCTAGGGAGGTAACTTTCCATGATGACTTCATCCAATAGTCCATTGAATACTCTGCAATCAACTAGTAGCACATGGCTACTACCATGCCATCGGTAGCTCGAATCATCTGCCACAATCTCTATGACTATGCTGCAATCAATCAGTAGCACACAGCTACTTCCAAGCGGTCTAGTAAATGTAAATATTAT
>SNQJ01S0012279.1:197108-212702 GCA_010110895.2 Picea sitchensis
AACATTTACCAGGAACTTTCTTGCTCAATTAGTCATTCTAACTCACCTTCCAATAATACTACTAACTTTATTGCATCTAATTAAAACTTATAAACTCACGTTCTACGTAATCATTCGAAATAAACATTAAAGTCCAGGTCTAAATTAATAATCAATTTAATAACTCACGACAATTTAACAGTATGTCAAGGGCACTTTATTTTTCTTCCAGCGGTAAACGTTCCCATGGTTGATTATCTCTGGGAATCTAGAAGTCGGTAGGCGTTCACTGGCAGGTAGCTGGAACAACAATAATGTCAATTTACAGAAAACCCAACTTGTGGACAATGTCAACGTTAAAAGGGTAAATACACAGCCACGGTGTCGGTGATCGGTTGAGCGAATCGAGGGTGAGGTGGTAGGGGTAGGTTATAGATAGTGTCGTCTCAGTTAGCAAATCGATGGCACAAGTAAGAAGGCATATGCACTCGATTCAATTAAATTCAACCCTTGCATTAAATTACAACTGTCATACCCTTCATACATCAGCATTTAACCCGAATCTAACAACATACGACCAGGGTAGATTATCCAAGGATTGCTCCAGTTAGAATTTAGGATTTTTGAGGTAGACATATATAATTTATAACAATTAAAATTCCCATAATTTCTGAAGCAATAGAACGGGAGGTTAGGCAGCCAATCCATCTCGCCCATTAAAAAATGGGAATCGGAAACCTTGATAAATATAAACCAGAATATGAACCCGCAATATTAAAACCCTAAAATTGAACGATAATATTAAAATCCTAACCTTAAAACGATCATATTAAACCATACTTTGAAAACGATGATAGATCCATATATTCAACAGCAATGTTAAAACCAGACTGTTTAACACAGCATAATAAGACCAAGACTAAAACGATAATAATTCATTCGCCAGGTTGGTAAGCCAGGATTCGCTTTTCTTGCGGCTGAGAGCTAGCAAATCGAAAGGCCAAGTGAAATCAACACCACTATCGACTTCCTCAGTTGTTCCTAAAATAAAGGAATAAGGTAAAACAAATTTCGATCTCCCCCGAACAAGTGCAGAAATGCCCAGCAAAACATAAACCACGGATCGAAAGAAGAATGCCCAACAAGCTCAGGAACGCCCAACGAATTCAGTCATTGTCGATTGCTAAAGGGAAGTTCAGAAGGAAATCTCTTACAGTTTAAAAATGTCAGAAATTTCATTTCTCCTCTCTTAAAGTTCAGTTCATAAAGCAAAACTCGGAATCACCCAGAAGGATCCAGACAACCACCCCACGCCAGGCTCCAAGGGAGATTTCATGAGGTCCTGGGCGAAGGAGTTCGCAATGGATTCTGGATGCGGTAAGAAGGAAAGGGAAAAATTTAAAAACAAATGCAAACCTACAAGGCGCCAAGGATGCAACCGTAAAATAAGGTCCAAAAATTAAAACCATAAGGGACCGGTGGATCACCCATTATTCTAACGGGTTGAACTGTTACAGCACTATTAATTAAGGAGAAGCATGCAGCGGGTACAGGAATGGATGAGGGTTTTTACGCTACCGAAAAAGGGTCTCCGATAAGATAAGCGAAGGGCAGCTACTCAGGGAAAGGAGGCCATAAAATATCGAAGGATGTAGTCTCCCAGAGCATTTTTCTTCTTTTTATCCATATAATAGCAAAAAAAAAAAACCATGGCGAGAAACCAAAATTTTATACCATTAGATTTCCTTCATCTTGCAGTCAACTAAATAGAATTTACGAAGTTTAGATGGGTGTACCTTAAGCCAATATGAAGATTCCGCTGCTGTTGTCTTGCGCTAGTGCTCTTAAGCCAAGATGAAGATTCCGCTGCTGTTGTCCTGCGCTAGTGCTCTGCTCCGCTTGCCGACTGTAGAGGACTCACCGGTACCTCCCAGCCAAACGCTAGGGGTACTCTACTTCCCCCTCAGCCCCCCGAGCCGCAAAGGGGCCACACACAATCCAGACAGTAGCCTAGCTTCCCAGCTTGCCTCCAAGGCTGAGCTACCACTCAAGTCAGCTGAGAAAATCCCCAACTCCTACAAGCAATCAGTCTAGTCCTCAAGTTTGGCAGCATAACAATACCTATCGCTGAATCTCCCTCTTTTCCCTCATCTCCTTTATTTTATCCTCTTTTGACCTAATCCCATTAGGTTTTCCTCAAAAACCCTAAATCATATTTCTTTTAAGTTTCCCCCCACCCTTTATTTATTTTTTTATTTTTTATTTTTTTTTCTTCTTTTGGAAAACTCAATAAGGTAAATGTGCCTAAGCATCTTTTCATTATCTTTTTTTTTTATTTTTTAAATTCATATATATCTTTTCATTATCTTTTTTTTACAGTTTAAAAATGTCAGAAATTTCATTTCTCCTCTCTTAAAGTTCAGTTCATAAATAAAAACTCGAAATCACCCAGAAGGATCCAGGCAACCACCCCACGCCAGGCTCCAAGGGAGATTTCATGAGGTCCTGGGCGAAGGAGTTCGCAATGGATTCTGGATGCGGTAAAAAGGAAGGGGAAAAATTTAAAAACAAATGCAAACCTACAAGGTGCCAAGGATGCAACAGTAAAATAAGGTCCAAAAATTAAAACCATAAGGGACCGGTGGATCACCCATTATTCTAACGGGTTGAACTGCTACAACACTATTAATTAAGGAGAAGCATGCAGCCGGTACAGGAATGGATGAAGGTTTTCACGCTACCGAAAAAGGATATTCGATAAGCTAAGAGAAGGGCAGCTACTCAGGGAAAGGAGGCCATAAAATATCGAAGGATGTAGTCTCCCAGAGTGTTTTTCTTCTTTTTATCCATACAACAGCCCAAAAAAAAAAACCATGGCGAGAAACCAAAATTTTATACCATTAGATTTCCTTCATCTTGCAGTCAACTAAATAAAATTTACGAAGTTTAGATGGGTGTACCTTAAGCCAAGATGAAGATTCCGCTGTTGTTGTCCTGCACTATTGCTCTTAAGCCAAGATGAAGATTCCACTGTTGTTGTCCTGCGCTAGTGCTCTGCTCCACTTGCCGACCGTAGAGGACTCACCGGTACCTCCCAGCCAAACGCTAGGGGTACTCTGCTTCCCCCTCATCCCCCCGAGCTGCAAAGGGGCCACACACAATCCAGACAGTAGCCTAGCTTCCTAGCTCGCCTCCAAGGCTGAGCTACCACTCAAGTCAGCTGAAAAAATCCCCAACTCCTACAAACAATCAGTCCAGTCCTCAAGTTTGGTAGCATAACAATACCTATCATTGAATCTCCCTCTTTTCCCCCATCTCCTTTCTTTTATCCTCTTTTGACCTAATTCCTCTTTCCCCATCTCCTTTCTTTATCCTTTTTGAACTAATCCCATTAGGTTTTCCTCAAAACCCTAAATCATATTTCTTTAAGTCTCCTTTTGTATTTATTTATTTATTTTTATTTCTTTTGGAAAACTCCAATAAGGTAAATGCTTCAAGCATCTTTCATTATCTTTTTTTTAATTCATACATATATATATATATATATATATATATATATATATATATATATATTATTTTTTTTTTCTTTAAACTCCCTTTAGTTAACTAATTAATTTCTTCTTTTCAAACTTACAACCACCTAAATGAATTAATCTCTTAAATCTCTTTATTTTACCCAACACACTTTATGAAGACTCACATTAGCTTAAGTGGGTTTTTTTTTGTTCAATCTTATTATTAGCACCGTATTGTTAATGCTTAGCTAGCAGGAAATGAAATTTCCATCGTTGTTTGAATTGTAGAGCTAGAATATAATGGCGTTGATATTAGGAGATGGTTAATTTTTTATTACTATGTTAGGGCGAAGTAGCAGTACCTTCACTAAAAAGACAAATTATCACGCTTATTACCGGGAATGAGGAAAGGCCTTATGAACGCAATTAAGTAAGGAATTACTTGATGAATCTTAATTAACTGAGGAATTGTTTTATGTATTTAATTAAGGAAGGAAACCCTTGGATTAGGTGGAGGCTAAATCATAGGGGAATGAATATTTAACGTATAGTCTTGAATTATGTTTTTTTTTTTAACAAAGGGCTCAAATTGCATTTCAGCTTACCGGGTTAAGGGAATTGTTTAAGGGTTTATTCGGGTGTTGATGACTTAGAGCTATTTAGGCTGACTCTTCATCCAAATTATTGCGACGCGTCTCCTTTAGGGACGCGACCACGTGCTCCAAGGGTGCCACTACTTCTTTGAGTTTTCTTTTGTGCGATGTGCTCCTTCTTCGTGATGCACCACGCGGCTCCAAGGGTGCTACTCGCCAATCGAGTTTCTTTTGTAACGTGTTCTTCAGATGAACCACGCTTCCAAGGGTGCCACTTGCTAACCGGACTGATCGTGACATCTATATAACCCTCGGAGTCAATACTCGCTAGGTGAACTTGTGGGACTATAGTTCTAGAATAAGGCCCCACCTTATCATTTCCTTTAGAATCATTGTGAGCGATAAAGTCGTTAGTCATTTCTCACGGAAACGGATCCTCTCAAGGTAATCGCTAACCTACAGCCGGAGCTACTCAGGAGGCAGAAGGGCAGGGTTGTTGTCCACCCTCTCCCTCAACCTCCGAATCGTGTGGCCCCTTTACTCATATGTGAGTCCGTTATGTTATCTTCGTACCGGTGATCACCAATAATCATGTCAGAAGCGTCAACATCAAATCATCAAATCAAATGAACATCAAATAAACATATCAACCTTAAAGACAATTCTCGACTCACCGTGAGTCCATGGGGGTTCTCTAACGATACCCTACATCCAAGGTCAAAACCCTCAAGACACTCAAGTAAACTGAAAGTCAATAGCACCCGCCTACATCAAATAGTAGCACATCATTCCATCCGGCTAACGATCATAATCAAGTATAAATGGCCTAACATCATAAAGTCCAGATCACTTACTTTTGCGAGCAAGTGTCCTCAAAATACGTTTTCTCGCGCAAGAAGGGATGTTACACTTCTAAGAAAATAGAGAAAAAATATTTGAACTTGAGGACGATGAGGAAAACCACTAAAAATCTCAGTGGTTTAGTGCTTCGGGTTTGGGGTGAATAGTTGGATGATATAATACATCTTTGTAAACACCATTTGGTTCCAAAGGTATCTATGTGGAACATTTTCACAATTGTAAAGGTATCTACATGGATGATGTCCCAATTGTTAGTTTTATGAATGTAAAAAACGTAAATCAAAGAAAATTAGATGTATAATTTCATGACCTTTTTGGATCTTTATTGATGTTTATATGTTCATGACTTTGACTATCCTAGTTATGCATTAATGTATATATGTTTTCTATATAGAAAAAAAACATTTGTTGGGTATGGGAAATTTGAGAGCCGAAGTGTGAGGGGGGAGGCCATATGAGCTTCCACCTTCACATGGTTGTCTTATTTAGTAGAGAATAACTCTATTTCTAAAACAAAGAGAAGCTCATTAAGGTATGTGACAACTTAATTTTTTCTAGAGTATATTTTACATAACTAAATGCATGCTATTCGCTTTTTATTATAAATTATTTACTCATATAAAAAAATTGTCTTTTATGATTCATGCAGGTCTTGGTGATCTAAATGAATCTCGTTGACAACTCTTATCATAAGGGCTAATGGATCCGCAAAAGAACAATGAAAAAAAGGTAAGGGTTTTGACGCGTTTTTAAAAGTAAGTTTATAATTAGTAAAGTTCACAGTCCTCATGAATATGTAGATATCGATACATATGCCAAGTTCCATGTGGTGTTTTGGTTTACTTGTAGATATTTTAAATATATCTTTGGTTTACTTGTAGTTTTTTATAAAGAACTATAACTATTTTAGAGAACCCCCATACAAAGTCTTTATCCATATCCTCATCAGGAAATAAATTAGAAAAATATCCCTCACTTCATTCATTTCCATAATACTAACCTTATTACTATCCCTAGTCCAAATACTAGTTCCTATTAAACAATGCATGAAGCTAGTCCCAATAATCTAGACCCCCTCTCATCCCACATGTTAGTGCAAGTATTATATACCCAAAGGACACTACTACAAAATTTTATTCTTATAATAATAATAATTCACATCCAAATCCCTTGTACAGGGGATGAGAAATGCCTTGGATGATCCTAGGGTACACCAATATTTGGACACTTATCCCCAACAAAAAATAGTCCCTATTACAAACTCTATTAGAAAATATCCCCATTTACTCATAATGATCTAATGGAATTTATTTCCCTCTCTCTAAGTCTCCTTTTACTCATAATTGTTATATCAAAGACCAACTTGCCACTATAATCCTTTGATAATTGTAACCAAAATAATCGCATTTTTCCATCACTCCTCACCCCTCTCCTATCATTGGGGATTTGTACAATAGGACATAACTCATCTTCATTAATAAACATTGTGGAGTCACCCTTTGTCATAGGGATTTTCAAGAGATTATTGAATGCTATGTATCTCACCTTGATTACTATAATTTTACTCTGAACATATAATATGAACAATAATGAAATACTTTATAAGATGTCCATTGTTCATTGGGGAGTTTTTTGGACTAGCTTAGACTTCCCATTATCAAATCTAGCCACTTCTTACCGTAGAAAATCTAATATTACCTAGTTCTCCTTGTCTTCTTCCTCTCATAGTGTTCAATGCTCTCCCATACTCTTCCTTTTCCTATTCCTTCACATCTTTGGTCAGTTTTCAAATATTCCCCATTAATGGTCAAGACATCTCCAGCTTGCAACTATGGAGCCTCCCAATGGTGACATCATATCTTCCTTTGATCCTCTCCTCCACTGGTACCATCGGGTATTTTTCACCTCTACGCTTGCATTGAACTTAGGCTGATGCATGTCACCTCCCACGCTAGAGTAAAATACCCCATTGATGATGCCACCTCTCATTCTTGCACTAAATCTCTCCTTGAAAAGGGGTATTTATGCATCAATGGGGTATTCGATAGTATTTATGCCTTGAAATACCCCATTGATGCATGCCACCTTTCATTCTTTCACTAAAAGGATAAGCCAACCCTTAGGGAAGCACTTTTCCAAACCAACTTATGCTTCACTACTTCCCATGTTTTTGTATGGTGTTGGCTACAAATTCCCTTGATGATCACTAAAATTCACATAGCTAGGAGAGTTTGCATATTAAGGTTGTTCCAAATCCTTTTCCTAAAGGGGTGCCAAAAGTGATGTAGTTTCTCAAGAGACTTTTCCAATGTTCATGACCTTTCACCAACCTGATGATTAATTTGGTACATAAACCCTGGACCTATCCATTCATATCTAATATTTGGGTACACAAAATAGATTCTATTGAATTATGTGGAATCATTTTTCTCCTTTTGAATTGGCCCATATAAAAGTTCATAAATCACTTCTCCAACTCCTTGTAGGATTTGATAGAGGTATCCCAACGTGAAGAATAATATACATGAGTGACACCCAACACTTTAATGCATATCAGGGACTTGGTAGAGAGATACATGCTCAAGAATCCACTTGTCATTTTTCTTGGCAAATCTTTTGAAAAAACTCTTTGTTGCCTTCTTTGAAATGTAAGGAAAACAAAGAGGCATTCCTATGAATTTGAAAATTGGTTAGATTGAATCCAAGTCCATCATTGGTGCATGAACCACTTGAGGTTTTTCTTTGACTCCATCCATACATAGTGTTTTGGCCATTGACAATTTGGACCCTAAATCTTCATAGAAAATTTGAAGACAATCCAATGTATTAAGAAGGACACCTCCTCTCTATTGAGGCGAGGAAATAATCATTACAAAGTGCACATTGACTCGTTGTCCCCACTTTCTATCAAGTAAAGGGATTGATTTAATAATGTCACATGTCATTCTACTATGTAGGAAATAACTGAGTTCTTATGTTAACATCACATAAAGTGAAAGTGCCTAGGGGTTTCCAAGTTCTAATTGGCCAAAAGAGGCAAAATTATTTATATCTAGCATGGTTAATTGACATGCAAACTACAACCTTGACAAAAATCATCAACCTTAATTAAAATAAGACTTTGCAATGTATCCCATGAATTGAGCCAATGCAACTTAACTTGAATTTGTGCCTAAGATTTGCAAGTTTATTTTATCTTCAAAAAAATATCATCTTAAGCACTATGGCCTAGCTATATTCATTAAAAGGGATAAGCTATAGCAATTAAGATAGTGATTCCAATTCTTCTTTCACAACCTTTTTCTTCATTATTCTAACAATGACAAGTTTTCCATAATAGCCCCACAAAAAAGTAGTGACCTAACTAATATCATCCTCCCATCAAACTTCCTATATTTTGAGGCCTCTAGGCCACAAATTTAGGTTCCAAATGCATTTGAAGAGTCCAACACACATTTCCTACTTAACATGAGATACATAAAGAATTAAACTTATCTTCACGACTTTGAATTTTGTATCTCCCAAGAGATGGAAAAATGATATGTTGATGATCTTACATATTAAGAAATCCTTGAACGTGCATGGATCTTCTCCTATTATAATCAGAGAAGAAAATGCATGTTTAGTAAGAACATATTGGTATAGTCATTTCAACACTTTGTTACCTCTTTTATGAAAATTGACCAAGTAAATCACAACCTAAGAGAGTCTTGACAAAAAAAAATGTTGGGTTTGTACAACACGAGCCTAGCCTTTTGGCCATTCCAAGCCATGTTCTCACTAAGGTGTCCGAACAAGTAGCAATCCATCTTTATCTTTCTTAACTCTCTGTATTGTTAAAATCTTCACACAACCAAATGGTTTTGGGAGCTCATTGGCAACCAATCCTACATGCCCACTCTCTCATTTGAATCATTTGAGGCATATATGTTGACTAGTCCTAGTTCTTGTCCATTTAGAGGAAATGACGTCCCAAAACCAAGCAGCATGTTAGATCAATACAATGTCCAATGGTTGGGTAAAAATACAAGGAGATCAAAGTGGTTGCCTCTCTACCTTCAACATGGTTAGGTAAAAAATACAACAATCAACCATATTAGCCAAAGAGTGACTTACAAAATTAAACCAACTACTTTAACTTCTTGCAAACATAAAACATCTAACATGGAACAATTTCATGTGTTCTCTCCAAACCATGGATTTAGCCGCAAGGACTATAAGGTCCAGATGATTCCATGATACTATATTCATTACAAACATTCAACATGAAAAAATTCATAGCCCCATCACTTCAAGATCTCAAGGAAACAAAAGCATTTGGAGAGTTACATTATGCAATTGGGGCAAGGAAAACTCATTTAAGGTTCTATCATTTTGTTTCTAAGATTATTTAATGTAATGATCCCAATTAAGAGCGACCCATGGGAGCAAAAGGTTAGGCCATATGGCCCCCACATTTAGATAGGAGGTGGGTTGGGAAACCCCAAAGAGAAATTTTCGCAAGCACAATCGAGCTAACAATATTCTTATAAGTTGGGACAAGGATAGGTGCCATGGTTAGTTAATCTTTATGGATTTGAGGATCTTTTCCCTTTACAACCTTCACTATTTGTGAAGGAAAATGCCACAAAGCCTTGCATTTGAACATTGTTTGCAACTTGGGTTTCAACATTTTCACGTTGGTCGAAGGAAATCCTTAATTCTATGGTCAATAATTTGGCATTGAAACATATGTTCACGAGCTTAATGTACTAGACCGGTTGGTGAATCCCCCCCCATATTCATCGCCACCTATATGTACATAAATTCATTAAGGTCTTTAAACATTTTGACTCTTAAGAAAACCCCTTTTATAAGGCCATAGGTTGAAGACCCTCATAAGCTCATGTCATATGAAATTACCAATTGATTTAATGATTCATTTTAAGAAATCCCCAAAATTATGGTCATGCTTTAAAACGCTACTCCATATTGACCGATACAGTTGGGCACCTTCATCCGCTAGCAATTTTTTTCATTTTGAAAGGAGAACAAGGTATTCCAAAACACCCATGGATTGTGAGAAACCACATGGAAATGAAATTTTTCCTTAAAGGAGAACTGTTGAGAGTATAAAGAAACACAAACATAAAGACTAGTGCCGACTACCTTCCTAGGACAAATGGAGTCAAGGTAATGCACTCAAGGAGGCCAAGCAAGAGAGAAGGTGAATATTTGAGCCTTAGAGCTATCCACCCATAGAACCAAGTCAAATTTCAAAGGAACCAAGCTTCCCACATGAGCTTATTCTTGGCTCTCCTTCCTTAACAACAAAATTATGAAATTTATACTTAATCCTCCCTTCAAGCCTACAATAATCCTCAAAGACCGAGACTTGCATATATATACAAGTTTTGTAAGGTTTTAAATCCACTTTGTCAAAATTTTGAGCTAGATGTAGGTAATCCCTATATTCTTCAAGCACATAAGAGTTTAACTTTAGAGCCATGGTCAAATAAAAAACATCAATGGTCTTAAAAGAAAATTGGACCATGTTCTTTATATATATTGATACAGCTTGATTACCGAATCAAAGTGTTGTAGGATACCATTCACATGGAGTCCGGTCTTTATTACAGACTTGGATCAATTGACAAGGATTATAAAGCTTATGATTTGAGTTAATTTTTTTGTTTTCACAACAAATAATCATGTAGTACTTCAATGCCTAAACTATGATGTACAATTTCTTATCTTATTTGGGTATTATTATGATTGTACCAACAAAAGTTTCAAGTGTTATGTTATCCAACTCCTTCATTGTATCAAAGGTTCCTACATTATGCATTATGTATCAAGTGAAATTTTCTTTGATTTCAAAACAAATTCAAGCTCTTCAATATATTTAATATTGATGCATTGGTACTCATTTGTCAAAGCTTCAGTTACTTGGTTTTAAATTGCAATGAATTGAAAAGGTTATACTTGCCTTTCTAAGTGTGCATTGAAGAGACACTTCATTCCTAAATAATTTGTTAACCCCATGAATTCCCTTGGTTCAATTAAATTATCCGGGATATTGAACTAATTCTACAACTTAATTATATTTTTTTAGGTCAATACACAATTCACATCCTCTAACTACAAAATCCATATAGAACAATAATATTATTTGTTTTCCAAGCTCATATTTCTCTATGTTGGCTTGCAATTAATTGTGTTGAAGGGTTAAAATATCATCTCCAAATTTTTCAAATAATTCTAAATCTTGCTAAAGTCAAAATATCATTCAAGGAGGCTACAGTTAAACAAGTTCGAAAATGGTCTTAAGATATCATCCATAAATCTTATAAGTGTTGTCATAGTATTGTGTAATATAAATTGCATAACGACTCACTCATGCAATCCATGTGTTTTTTTGTAAGTAATATTCCAAATTATTCTTTGTGTATATTGTCATATTGGTATCCTTAATTCTAATCCAACTTCATGATAACACATGCTTACAATATTTATGGATTTTATGCCTTGATTATTTGTAGGGGATATATATATTACAATATTACAATGTAATAGTAATGCCATATTACAATGTAATATGGCATTACCATATTACATTGTAATATGGCATACAATATGGTATACCATATTTCATATAATTTTTTTTTTTTAAACTAAAGTCATCGTCGCAATATCGATGCAAGTTCATCAGAAAAATTTTACTATTTAACCACCACCATCGCTATAGTGATGAAACTTCGTCACAATTTGCCATGAATATTCGTCGCATATACAACATGTGCGTCGTAAATTTGGTTTTGAGATATTGCACTCGTCGATATTACCATGGATTTTCATCGCAAGTTGTGACGATCTTTCGTCACACATTCAGCAGTTGCATCATAAGTTATTGGCTTAGCATAACTTTTCATCACAATTGCGATGAAGTTTTGTCGTAATTGCCACTTTTCTTCATTGTTATTGTGATGATAGTTCGTCGTAATTGCGACAATGCACAGGGTTAACTGATATTTAAGGTGGTGACACGTGGAGAGATAATTTCGTTGACCTTTCCACGCACACCTTGATCATGGATATAGCGATGAAATTATTCCGATGAAAAAAAATCTCAGCTTTCGTGGAAATTGCGACGGATAATTGTGGCAATATCAACGCAAAACCATCGCAAATTTGGTCATATGTACTAGTGTAATCACTCCAGGGTGTTTAAAAAAATTATATCATTAGGAGATCAACCAAACCTTGATCCTTTCCAAGAGGTTGTATACCTATAAATGATTATGTAACGTCCCTCCTCGTTACGACAACAACTCTGATAATAGGTGCAATTTTTTTTTTCTTTTTGTTTAAGGTGTGTGCGCTCGTGTAAAAAGGAACAAACACACTTGACTCTACGTCACCACCCGACAACTAACAAGACACAACCACGACGATCACCACAAGAAGACATAAGGCACACAAAAAGTAACTACAAGAATTACACAACCAAGACATAAGGAATAATCCATAATAGTAGATTTTACTATTTCTGCACAGGAAAGCAAGGCGTTTAATCTTAGTTCTCTACTCCGGAGAGAGAGAAGGTCGAATAGGCTCCTGGCTGACTGCTCAGGCAAAAACTAGTAATCTCTGTCAGGTGTGTCGCAAGAGTGGAAACCCTGCCTTTATAGGGCCCGAGACTCTTGATACGACACTGGGTTCTTTACACAAAAATTTATCAACAATAAGTAAATCTGACTACCCCTCCATCCTACCCTGCAATGGTTAGGACCTCCAAGACACATAAGCAATGCTCAAGCCCAGGTTCCCATCGATTTTAACCATTTAAGGTCTCAGGGCTGGTGACTGTTCTGAGGAACATGTAGGTGTCTACATCCTTCCCGACACCATCAATACAAAAAAAAACGCTAAAACTAACAACTTCCATGATTAACTGAGATTCGTTCTATCACCCACATTCCATTTAACCAAGGGTGAGAGTACTTCTTACTATTAGCCCTCATACAATAACTTTAATTAACCATGCGGTAATAATATATCTCTAAATCAATCCATCTTCATCAAAACTTATTGGCTCAATAAGACATTCACTCTCTGTACATGGTGCAAGGGTTGTTATTCCAATAATCAATGATAAATATATAAGTCTAGTAAACAATGGGATCCATCAATCCTATCCATCTATAATCATAGCACAACAGTAATCAATATTTTTATCAATCAATCGTCCACGTTTAAATATTCGTCGGGCATGAAAGTAACAACTCTAGTACAATCACATGTCAACTTAAGTAAAGGCGTAAGAGAAACTAGTCACTAAATCAGTCATATATCACATTATTGAAAGGTGTGCGAGCATACTATTCATTAATCCATCATTCATTAGCAATTTTAGTGGCACAAGTAAGAAGTGTTAGATCAACTTACATTACAAATATAATTTATTTCGCGCAAGAAGTCTTATGTCTACATCAAGCCTCTCATTACATCATAATTTAAAGCACACAAGAAGGCTATCATCTAGCACAACATTCCTTACATTACATTCCAAATGAGCAGAAGACTAAGGTCCATCAAAATCATTCAACGATAAATATGTATGCGCGCGAGTAATCTAAGCAATTTATACAATCCATATGTCAACTTTATTTAATGGCTCAGGAATAAGAAAATACATAATCCAATCCCTTGTAAATTATTACACATTTTAGCATTTACACTTTTGTATTTAGTACTATCACTCTCTCTTATATGAATTCAACAACACCTACATATAATACCCACTTTGGTTCTAGTACCATAAATGGACAAGGAAATTCTTACGCACAACTAAAAGGTATAAATCATCCATCAAGAAGAATTATTGTCCTTAACCTAAAAATTATATCATCTCCTGCATACATCTAAAATAGTGGAGAAGTAAAGATATAAAGTATCAATCCCATTCAAAATTTAAATGACTCCAGTTCAAGGTCAGAAGGTTGGAATAAATAGATATTTTACCACTCAATTCCTAAGGTGAAAAGTAATAAACTTTAGTAGAAATTAAACCTGGAGTAACTTGATGGAAGGACATAAAATGTAGGTTAGGTAGTGATAGTTCGCTGGAATTGGTGCTCGCATGATTCCCTCAATGGTAAAGAAAATCATGTAACTAAACTTGCAAGTGCATATTCGATTAAGAAGGGGAAAATGAAACTCCCTATTTGAATCACTAAGGGTGTGAGGACTTCTGGCGCTAGGTAAGGCTGGGTGACCCCAAAAAACTAAGGACATGGCCAAGGTAAGGGATTGCAGTGACACTCAAGGGAGGGCATTGTTCTATCCTGAAGACTGCCATCGAAGGGAAACGACTAGACCCAAAACCCCAGCACCGTGGTCTCACAAATTCGAAGGGAAGTTCTTTGCACTTCTGTGAATATTTATTCCCGCTCAGATCACATTAAATAGACAACAGTGACCTAAGCATTCCAACCAAGTAATTTGAATGATGAAAAATGCAGAGAGTAAAGAAAATCACTGAGCCATGGAAATAAAAAAGTGCAGGGTTTACAACTCCCTGGATCAACGCAGAGGAATTTATAAAAATCATTGGGCAAAGTGATAAAAGAAGGATTTACCAACCCCAACAACGTAGTAAAATTTAAGTGTGATTCGTTGAGTTTAAAAAGAAAACACAGGTTGGTTCGATGGTCCTTCTCCCAATCATCCACAGAGATGAATTCACCCACAGCAAAATAAAAAAATGCCCATAAACAAAATGCCCACCGTAACTGAAGACGGAATGCCCAAAAAACGAATTGCCAATAAGTTACAACGAGATGACAGTAGTTTAGAAATGAATGACAGTAATATACTAAAACAAAATTCCAACCAATGAAATGCCCTCAGTAAATAAGAAAACGCCAGAAAAAATATATTAACACCCCAGTCACAAATGGAAACGCCCACAGTCAATGAAAATTCCCATAGTAAATACACCCACAGAGAACGAAATCAAATTTTTCTTTTCGTATCTATTAAAACAGAGGTAAATAACTTCATTCGCAGAGGTAAGAGACAACAATTTTTTTTTTTTAAAAGAAATGTATTAACTCGCAACCATTGATTTAACAGAGGCCTTATTGCCAGATCTGAATATAACTGCGGTAAGTAAATTTTAGAGCGTAAAATCTCATTCCTACAGTTCATTAAAATTTCCAAGCGAACTTCATTACAACAATCTTTTAGCAAGAACAAAAACGCAGAGATGTATAGCAGCATTGCCGAGAAATTTTTTGACCAAACGCAGAGAAGGGTTCATATACAACTTTCAGCATTTCACATTATTCTTAAAACAACAAACCTACTTGCATACCTGTGATCGACGGATAATAACCTGAAGACGCAATCCCGTACTGGAGCTCTGTGCCGCTCCCGCTCGTCGATCACCGAGACTACACCGGTACCTCCCAGCCAATCGCTATGGGTACTCTGCTTCACCCTTAGCCCCCAGAGCCGCAAAGGGGATACACACAGTCCAGATGGTATACCTAGCTTCCCAGCTCGCCTCGCAAGGCTGAGCTACCACTCCAATACAAGCTGAGAAATTCCCAACTCCTCACAAGCAATCAGTCCAATCACAAATTGGCAACATAACGATACCT
>SNQJ01S0012280.1:1550-12612 GCA_010110895.2 Picea sitchensis
CCGCTACCACTATAACCTCCAGGTGCCATACGTATGCCCCTTCCGCAGGCACGGGTAAGTCGGGGGGATTTGAACTTGAAACCTCATCGTACATAACACGCTATATCACGACACTTGCCAATTGAGCTGCCCCCCGGGGGCTTCCATATTTACAATATTATTACAGTAACACAATACCAATTATTACGTGTCTAACATCCCCCCTGTATATTTTAGCATTGTAAAATTAATTATTGCAAACATATTCTTAATAAAAACATAAAAGAAACAATGTCACACACACACACACACATTAAATAGATATTTTACCATGGAAAATCAGATTGGGAAAACCAACAACCTATTTAGAGTCGCACCTCTTATATTTTATTCATCATATCTTCATTATTTACAATACAATATATAGGATCCCATGGCATCCAAAACCCCTAATCCATTGACTAGGATTAGTCAAAAACCCTAATTCCTTAACTGAAATTAGAAAACCATCGACAAAAAACCATGTGCTGAAAAACCACTAAAAACAGACATAAAAATGCCAATTTATTTTTTCGGAGGCATTGCCTCCAAACCCTCATGCAGGGGGGCACTGCCCCCCTACAACCCCTCCACATGCTCGGTGCAACAAAAACACTACATCTAGTCATGCAAATAATATAACGCATACCCAACATTTCCCCTAATCCAAAGGGGTGTGTGTGATCCTAAGAATCATTATGAATTTTTCAATTTTTTCTCTTCCAATCGCTTTGGTGAATATGTCCACAATTTGCTCATTTGTGGAATAATGTCTCTAGTCAATAGTATTTTCCTCTACATGGTATTGAATCAGGTGATACTTTGTGTTGATGTGCTTAGTTTGATCATGGAATCTGGGATTCTTGGCCAACTTGATTGTAGAAGTATTGTCAACTAGAAGAGGAGTAAAATTTACTTGTTTCTCTTGCAAATCTCCAAGTATTTTTCTAAGCCACACAATCTCCTTTGTCACTTCTGCAACTGCCAAATATTTTGTCTCTATTGTGGAATCAACTAAAATTGATTGTTTGCATGATCTCCAGGAGACAACTGTTGATTCAAGACTCATGAGATATCTTGGAGTTGACACTCCATTTTCCTTATACCCAACAAAGTCTGAATCAAAATATCTAATCATGTTGAATTCATCCACCTTATAGTACCTAAGTCTGAATCTTGAGTTCCTTTCAAGTATTTTAGAACTCTTTTTGCAGTAGACCAGTGCCCTTCACAAGGATTTTGCATGAACCTAGAAAGATTCCCAAAAACAAATGAAATGTCTGGTCTAGTGGTAGTAAGATAGATAAGACTTTCCACAAGTTGTCTATACTTGGTTGTATCCTCAAATTCATTCCCTTCTTTTGATGTGAGTTTCAAATTCTGTTCCATTGGAGTAGAAACATGATTGCACTCAACGACGCCAAACTTATTCAATAGTTATCCAATGTACTTCTTCTAGGATATGAATATGTACCTTGGATTTTGAATCACCTCAATTCCAAAATAGTAGTGAATATGTCCCAAATCTATCATCTCTAAACCTTTCTTCAACTATTTCTTTAAGGACACAATGTAGCTTTCATTGTTCCTTGTTTTCAACAGATCATCTATGTATACTACAAGATATACAAAATTTTTTCCAACTTTCTTGACAAACAAAGTTGCATCGTCAAGATTGAAATTCTTGAAATTTAATTTCAAAATATGTTTAGTTAAATTTTCATACCATGCTCGTGGCACTTGTTTCAGGCCATATAAGGATTTGATGAGATTTCATACCTTATGTTCTTTTCCCTTCACAACAAATCCTTCTGGTTAAGACATGAAACATTTTCTTTCAAGTCTCCATTCAAGAAACCAATCTTCACATCCATTTGATGAATTTTCCATCCATTTTGTGCCACCATGGAAAATATATTACATATGGTAGCCAATTTTGTTGTGGGGGAAAAAGTCTCCTCATAATCAACACCTTATTTCTGTGCAAATCCTTTTTCCATGAGCCTTTCTTTTTTCTTGCAAAGTGAGCCATCTAATTTGTACTTGTTCTTGAATACCCACTTGTAGCCAATTGGTTTGGTTATGAATGGAGGATCCACCAACTTCCATGTCCCATTCTTGACGAGAGCACCATATTCCTTGAACATGAATTATTTCCATTCATCATGAGAAGTGGCTTGTTTAAAGGAAGTCGGTCCAAGGTTAGTAGATAAACTCAACTCACAATCATATGAAACACCCATGTCATCTACATCACTTGAGTTTTAATTATCTAAGTTACCTCCATCTTGTCTTGAGGACATTCTGGTTCTTGTGTTTTCGACCTCATCAGGATGAACACTTTCAAATATTTTTGTGAGTAATTTTGGTGGACCTTTCTGAGATGGTCTAGGTTGTTGGCATATTTACAGACAGAAGGCAGAGTATGCTTGTTTGTCATTGATGGCAAGATCAATACGATGAGAGTATACTTATTTACCAATGATAGCAAGATCAACAACGCAACAATAATGGCATGGAAAGAACATAAGTGTAAGCTCAGGAGGAGGAGAAGCAATGATCACTGGATCACCTATCCCGAATTCCCGATGGCTGTCAGATCTGAATTCAGATAGGAGGAGCGCGCAGAAGAGGAGAACAAATCTCAGACGTTGGATATGAGCGTCGAGGACCAACAACCGTCGTATTCTGTATAACTACGAAGAGGATAAGGCTGAGTACTATCCTCTAACTTCGCGAGGTGCGAGGTCACGAAGAGATCACATTCATTGGCTATCTTGACATCATCAGAGCCATCCATTTGGAGGGACGCGTGGTGAGAGACCAACATTTCACTGACTCGTGGGAGGGAAAGGAGTGTGGTGTGGAAACTCGCGATACGTGAAGTTGTGAAATAATCCTGGCCGTTGGAGCCAGAGGACATGCGGTGAGCGATTGGAATTTCATTGACTTGCACATTGGAGGAGTCAAAGGAATATGACACAAGAACTCGCGATATGCGAAGTTGCGAAATGATATAGACCGTTGGATCACCAAGGATCTAGACCATTGATTTGATATGAAGTCAGAGCCCACGATATTGATCGCAACTATCGATCAGAGGGAGAGATATCGACCGTTGATCTGATATGAAACATTTCGTAGTTTCGCGTTTCGGGAGTTTGGAAGCAAATCACAGCAGGAGATCACGATATGCGAAATCGTGAAACACCCTCGTGCTTGGCCCCTGGTCATAACTTGTGGTCACATTAGAGGAAGAGAAGTGAAGGAGCTAGCACTACTAAGCTCCATTTCAGAGTTTTGCGTTTCGGGAGTTTGGAAGCAACTCACAATAGGAGGTCGCGATATGCGAAATCACGAAATCACTTTATGTTTAGCATTTGGTCATAGCCAGTGGTCATATGGGATAAATGCGAGACCCTGTGGATGTAATCCAACGGTGCTAGTTAATTGAGAATTTGATTGAAGGGCTACTGTTTCACCTCACTATTAATTGTTCAGTTACGATTCAGTTAGCATAACTGAATCAGATTTCTTGGATGCTTGGAGATTCAGTTGTTGATGCGTTTCCTTGGAGAATCATGGTGTAACTAAATCGATGGCATAGCATAAAAGGGAAATTCTATGACCATGTGTGGTTGGATGTTCTAACTGAAAAATGAGTTGAATTGTAAGAAAGGTAAAATTACAGTATGCGCAGTGTGAGATCAAACTCAGAGATTAGAAACAGAAGCTGAACAGACAGAAGCAGAGAAGATTTGCACAATAGATAGAAGAAGAGAAGAATTGCAGAATAGACAAAAGCAGACCAAATTTATAGAACATAGAAGAATCAGTAAGAATTGATATATCTGTATTGTTGATTATACAGTAAAAAAATTCATAATCAGGGAGGTAGGGTGGTGCTAGGGAGGACTGTGGTCCTCTGGTATTCAAGTTGGTTCTTGAATATTGGAAGTTGTATCTTCCATCTAGTTGTGGCTAGAAAACCGGGTGGCAGGGTGGTGCTAGGGAAAACACAAATTTTTCTGTATGCAAGTTGGTGCTTGTATAAGTCCAGTTGGTGATGGAACATTTAAGGAGTTGATGCTTCCTTCTAGTGGGTGCTAGAGAAACTAGAGAGTTGGTGCTCTCAACAAGTTGGAGCTTGTAAAAGAGAGGTAGTAGCCTCACATTGAGTTGGTACTCAAAGATAAATGACGTATAGAACTTAAAAGACTGCCTATCATTCGAAGAAGAAAAGGTTTTCTCCCTTTATGGGTTTCCTCGTGAAAATCTATCTCTGAGTATATCTTATGTGTGATTAATGTTCATTATTTATGTTGTTCATATCTTGTATAATATTGATGGTTACTTGGAGAAGATTGAAAAACTGTTTTAATAGACATAATATTGTTTAAGCACAGAAACAATTGATTCACCCCCCCCTCTCAGTTGTCTTAGTAATTTCAGCACAGGTTTCTCAGCTAATTGAGATGGTTCTAAGTTCTCATCAAGCCTTGGATTTTCAATCCTCTCGATCACATCATCCAAATGAACTTAAGGTTTTGATGAATTCGTGGGAACTTCTTCATGCGGGGAATATGGTGCTTCAAAAGGAGATTGTAGAGATTGACCCAAGATAGGGATCCCCCCTTAAATATGTGGAATCTCATCATCAAATTCATTATATGTCTTTACATGAGCGAATTTGTCCAGATGATCAAGCTTCCTGTCAACAGTTTCATCTTTCTTGGAGGATTCAAGAAAGATTACATCTCTAGAAAGGATGATTTTTTTTTTCATTGTAAAGACAATACTCCTTGGTGGTATTTGAGTACCCCAAGAAGATGCACTTCTGATTCCTCGCATCAAGCTTGCTTCTTTTCTCCTTAGTAATCAAGCCATAACAGGGAACCAAAGACCCTAGATGCCTCATCAAAATAATGCATCCATAACACATTTTTATAAGGAGTCTTGTTTTTAAGAGCATGAGATAGACACATGTTTTTGACATAAACTTCACATAGAACTACATAATCCCAAAAATAAATTTTACCTTGAAAAACATCATGGAACAAACCATATTTAGGAGTGTCCTATTCATTCTTTTAGCTACACCATTATGTTAAGGATTGTATGGAACTTTGGTTTTATGCTTGATCCCATGTTGGAAAAGGTATCTTTCAAATTCATTAGATGTATATTATTTTCCATTACCAGTGCAAAGAGACCCAATACGATACTGAGCTTCATTTTGAATCAATACATGAAATTTTTTAAATGTTTCAAAAGCTTTTGATTTATCTTTTAGCAAGTATACCCAACACACCCTGGTGTAGTCATCAATAAAAGACATGATATATTTATTTCCATTTGCACATGGAACATGCATAGGAGTGCACAAATAAGAATGAATGAATTCAATTTTTCTACATTCTCTGGAGGTAGAATTATGAAATGGTTGTTTTCTATGCTTTCCAAGGATACAAACATCACATTTGCTTCAATTTCCTACGAATAGTAGGAAAACCAGAAACACCATTCTTTCTCAATAATCGAAGACTGTCATAATTGATATGGCCAAATCTAGCATGCTACAAAAGACTAGATGAAATTATACCTTCTCTGTGATGAGAGAGGTATGCAAAATTTTGGGTATGGGAAGATGTCCCATTCATCTCCAACAATCTTCCATCTTCCATTATGGTCATAAAAAACATGTTATCATGATCCTTTCATATTTAAAATTTTCCTCTGATCATATGAACATAGTGACCTTGCTATATAATGTGCACAAGGGATAACAAGATCCTTTGAAGCTCAGGAAGATAGAGCACATTATGAAAAAGAAAATCCAGGAATCAAGGAAACTTAGGTATGAAGGTGCCCATTCCTGAGGGTTTGAGACTCGACTTATCTGCAAAATACACTATGCCATATACATTATCATTGAAGTCTTTGAAGAAGTCTCTTCAGAATGTCATGTGAGAGGTTGTGCCTGTGTCAAGAAGCCATGCATCTTTCTAAGGATTATATGAAGTGTTAAATAAATCTTTTGCTACTCCTATATTGCAATGAGAAACAATGTAATGGGTAGATTCAGGTGGATTACCTTTTGCTAGTTCTAAAGTTTTACATTTGTCCTCTTTCTTATTCTGTCTGTCTTCTTTGTTCTTATCCCATGGAAATATTTAGTCATATACTTCATGTGACCCATTATTTTTTCAATGGGTACAATGAAGATTGGATCTATCACCTTGGTTGTGTCTACCACCCCTGCCTATGAAAGTATTTATTCCACTTCCACATCCTCTTCTGTTGCTTTCTCCTCTGGAAGAATCATGTGGTTTACTCTTCTCTTTTTGAGAAAGGTACATAGTCTCACTAGTTGAAGGATATGACTTATTTCTAAAGGATTTCTTATGTTTTACAACTTTCCCCACCAGCTTGTCAAATGTGATGGATTTCATTTGACCACTTGCTTGCAATGATTCAAGGTAGTGAGAATATGTATGGTAGAGAGCCTTAATGAAGGCTATGAGAGGGAGATATATATTCACTCCAACGACCTCAATGCCATGCATTATTTCTTTGATTTCTGAAGCTAAATCCATAGGGTCATCATTCTTCAACTCTAGGTTGAAGAGCTTCACCATTAGTTGTATGAGTTTGAGTTCAGAGTGTGTGTCATACAAGTAATTCAATCTCTTCAAAGCACTATATGATTCATTAATAGAAGACATATGATGGCTCACCTCCTCACTTACTATCACAGAGAACACAACATATGCCTTTTGGTCTTTGTCCTCCCATATGGCACGTTCTTTGTTTTATGTTGGAATGACTGGTTTTCTACTTGGTCTGCTACTCTTTGAATTTGATTCTAAGGAAACAGATTCAAAGCATGATTCTACCTCATCTTCAGTGATATCGGGGAATGCTTCTTCTTTGCAAATGCCTTTCCACAGTTTGTTGAAGATCAATTTTCTTTTGATCTTCTTGTACCATTCTCTGTAATTTTCTTTGTCAGTCAGCACCACGTCGACAATGGAGATGAGAGAATTCATTGTCTTCTACCTTCATGAAAACGTATCAATAAATTACTAGTAATGGTACTGCACTGAGAATGGTTATGCTTCAATGTGCCATGTTATGTTTCAAAAAAAATTGCACTCATTCCTTAAGAGCTCAAACATGGTATGTGAGTGTTCCATTACTCAAACGTTGTTTAAATTTTGCAGTGGGAATGAGGTTGAAGAGCGATGGGCATTTAGGGTGAGTATGTTATTTATTTATAGAGTAGAATATGCAGTGCAATTGAAAGACAATATAGACTAAGATTGCAATATGGAGTAGGATTACAATATGTAGTGTAATCGAAAGGCAATATGGAGTAAGATTAAAATATGGAGTAGGATTACAATATGTAGTGTAATCAAAAGGCAATATGGAGTAAGATTAAAATATGGAGTAGGATTAAAATATGTAGTGCAATTGAAAGGCATTCCATGCATGTAATCGAAACCATAAAGGGAATACTCAGTGCACATGAGAGTTACTAGCTCGGAGTTGAAACTAATTCGAGGAGTGATACCATGAACATTGTTGTCTGGTTCACGTTCTAGTCTTTGTTTTAGGGAAAGGGAGGTACAGTTGCAAAGAATAGTCGACTTGACGTGTTGTTCGAGAATTTTAGTTACCATCTCGGCTCTACATGTGGAGGGATGAGAGCAGGAGGTGCTCAATGTGCACAATACTTGGAGAGAGGCACTCAACGTGCTCAAAGTGTATGGGAGATGGAGAGAGGTGTATTAGGGTTTACTAAAACTCGAGAGAGGCGTATTAGGGTTAGTGCTACGTGAGACTAGGGTTCATGATGGGTTCACTATTGTTGCATTGAGTGATGGGGAATGAGGAATAATATTCTCATAGCCTGCGCGAACATTTCATGGGATGTGTTGGTCAACTCAATAACCAACATAGATTCGAAAAGTATGAATTAGGGAATAAGGAAAAGAATAAACCACAATATTAGAGGGGGAAAAGCACAAGGAAATCAAATCATGGAGTTATCCCTACTCTGATACCACTGTCAGGCCAGGCATTGGAAGAAAACATAAATCCACATATGTGTATTGCATTGATATGAGAGGTGCATAAATACAATCTATGTGACCATTTTTCTTCTCAAACGAATGACTCTTCCTATCACCTACAACTCTTCATGTTTACAATATTATTATAGTAATTCAATCCCAAGGATTACATGTCTAAAAATAATAAAAACCATCTTTCTACACATCTCCTATTCTTTAATCTATTATGATAAATTTTATTCAATTTTTGTACTTTAGATTTATCCATTAAAATGGTTAGGTTTATTATTTTATATTTTTTTAGTGGGTAGCTCTGAAATTCACAAGGTTACTCCCAATGATTTTATTTTGTGTTTGACATGATGACCATAATAGAATTTCAACTCTCTATATGTACATGGATCAAGAGGTGATCCACAAATACTTAGATACCGATTTTAATATTTAAAACCCATTCTAGCATCTAACTTGATTTAGAATAATTCTTGATCGTATTGAGGTGATTTACAGAAAAAATGAGGATGTGCTTATTATTCAAAATCTCATTAACTGATGATTAATTTGAAGAATAATGAGATGACACAACATAAAATAAAAGAACTCAAATTATACAATATTGTTGACATATTTTACTACATCTTTGAGTTCCCTTTAAACAGTGAGACTGCTTCTCATAATCTCAAAATGTTAAATTACAATACAAAATGGACTTACAAAGCCAAATTTGTAGTCACTCTCCATTTCAGCTGCTCAAACTCAGATATAGATTTTACTGTTGAATTCCTTGCAAAATTCTGAGAAAAATGAGTATAAAGTTAACCATATGCTAAGGTGGCTCAATTTCACCCTCTTTACATGCCAAACAATGCACTATGACACTCATTAATGAAAATATGGACTAATACTTTCAAAGACAACATTTTAGCACAAAAATAACATCACCATCGTGCTCCTCTCAAGAAAATGAGAAAAATGAGTATAAACATGCCTATATGTGGTCATGGTACTCCATGGCATGCAAATCTAGACAACAACAAAAACTAAGCTTCTCTTTGGCACACAAATCAATGAAACCATATTGTACCTCCTGTACTCTATCTCAAGATCCATGCACACCTCGTGATCTGTGTTTGTTGGCCTCAGAATGTGTGCCCATATATAGGGTGTGAGCCCCCAACTTTAGCCTGTTTTTGGCAGTGACATGGTGTTATTATTAAATATAATATAAAGGGTTTGTTGTAACAAGTACTATAGTTGGTATAGTGATTAGCGGATGGTTTGTAAGTCATTGGAATATTTTATGGAATATTTCAGATTCTATGGGAGGTCGGGGGTTTAAAACCCATCGAGCCCATAACAATTTTGATACCCAACCCAACTTGGGCTTTCAGAAGGTGCCACATGGTTCCATTTGATTGGCCCACATGGAAGCCTATGATTGGATGACTGTATGACTCCTGCCATGTCATTGCTGACCTGTCTACCACCTGTGTATGGATTGTTATGTGTCGACTTATTACTGGTCCACCTATTTCTTTCCACGTCATCATATAGATGCCACATCATCTATACATATGACATGTGCCATTTTTTTATTGGTCCAACTGGACCCCTAAAAAGTCCATTTCTGTGTGACATCTGGCATGCTATTGTGTTGTCACGTCACCTTGCTGATGTCATCCTACTCTACGGACATGAAATTTGACACCCTTCTAGTGGTAACACGTGTCACCTTTGACTTTGATTTTTACCATGTTTGACCAAACTTTGACTAGCTATATCTTTTGCATATGAACTTCATTTGAGGTGATTTTTGTGTTGTTGGAAAGATATCACCGAGTTCTACACAATGAATTCCTTTTCGATAGAATTTGAGATGGTAAAAGTTTGAGCATTTTTGTATCCTCCCGGACCTCTATGATTGTTCTGGATCCTCCTAGATCACACCTTCCCACTAAAGAACTTTTGGTTCTCCAAAAGTATGAATATTTCAACAACTTAGTGATGATAAATCTTACTCACTCTTCCACTTTACTGGAATTCTCTTATTTAGTAACTTAGTGATGATGAAGCTTCTTCACTCTTCCACCTTGCTAAATATTCCGGGACTAAATTTTATCTTGGATATTGGATCTTGGATACTAGATTAGTGTACTTCTGTCTACTTTTGAAATATGACTCAAACTTTGTCTCTTTGAAAAATGAACCTAGTTCAAATATAGTTCCATTTATGTCTCATAAATTCCTTCATAACAAAATTCTTCTCACTAAATCTCTGCAATATTCAAATCCAAATCCTGTACTCAACCTCCACTCCCATATCCTTCTCTGTTGGAGATAGTCTATCTCGATAATCATGAAACCAATTTGAATGCTGATCTATGCCTCACTATTCCTGTACTGCTGATGTATATGTAGGAGTCTCTGAATGAATTCCCTGTCCATTTCCTCTCTCCTACCCTAAAAAAAACTCTAAACATATGCTCTGTGTTGTTTAACCTGCTTTTGTTCAAGGTATACATCCTTCATGACCATGACATAATATCTTGGAGATTTCATAACATTATCATACATATTTACAAGTATATACCTCCTTTCTTTACCAGTTCTAAGAATATTTGCATTACTATGATGCTCTTCTTGCTCTCGATCTACATGCTCCAACTGTTTGCATCCTTCTATTTCTTTGCCTTCAGTTCTTCATAATAAGAATGTTAAATTAGACAATTCGATCCATATGTAGTCCTTAGCTGACAATATGACAATTACAATTGTCTACATTGTTTTCAAAAGGATTAGAAATCTCTATATTAAGATCCCTCTCACTCTAGAACAAAGTAGCTATATAGAAACCTTTACAAGATTCCTCTCACTTTAAACAATGTACAAGGTGGCTATATAGAAATATTACAATACTCCTCTCACTCTTAACATTCTATAATGAGTGACTTGCAAGCCTTCTAATA
>SNQJ01S0012280.1:12622-23433 GCA_010110895.2 Picea sitchensis
TGTAAAGCGCCCTTCAATTTTTGGTTACTTTGTATAGTTTTTGACCCTTTTGCCATGCTGTGGAATTAATCCTGTGCCATGAATGACTTCATTCCTGTTTTGACGATGCAGAGTTCTTGTTGCCATGTGCGAACGAAATTTCAGTGATAACAACAACAATAGAAATAGATTTATAAGGTATATACACATGCATATTAACTTGCAATTTTACAAATATACATATTTACAATGAAATCTTTTCTAATAGATGGTTTTCTTCATGGACTCATTCTTCCCTTAGTACTGGAGGGAGTCTCACAACTTCCTATCTCTGATAATGCTTCTGACACCAATGTTGAATCTAACATTGAATCTGACGTATAATATGATGTTGAATCTAAGAAACAATTAGTCTAGATTATAGGTCTTCCCAATAACTTATATAACCTCTCCTTGCAAACACTAAGCACTACTGTTGTTTCTTGAGTAGCTTCCCTTGAATACAAGTACCTGTCCATTCTGGAATGTGACTGAATATCCTTCATCTTCAAAATATGCAACTGAGAGTAGGTTTACTTTCAAGTATGGAACATATAACATATGTTCTATTCCCAGAAATCCTCCTGACTCGAGATGGGATCTTACATATTCATACCCTCTTATTGCTTGTCTGGTGATAGTTCCATATCCCACATAGTAATATGTGTCAATATCTGAGAAAAATAGGAATATTGATCTCATCCCTATCATTTGGAGAGATGAGCCACTGTCCATGAACCATACTTAGATGTATTCATATGTCACCCTATTAAGACTATCCATTAAGAAGTATTCTTTCTCAAATATTTCAACAAGACTATTAATTGATCACCTAGGGCTCAACAAGACTATTAACTGATCACCTAGGGCTGCTACTTGTCTTCCTACAAGTGCCTTTACATATTTCCAGTTTTTCTTCGGACATAAGTGTGGATAAAGTGTCCAACACTTCTCGATATGATGTCCACTCTTACCACAATAAGAGTAGAGTGTCTTGTTCCCATCTTGGAACCACGATCCATTCTTGTCATTTCCCCTTTTCCTTTGTTTTGATAAATGTCCTTTACCTTTAGCATTCTTCTTGGATGGATTTTCTTGCACATATTGTTTTCTTCAAAATTTCTCCATATTATGGTTACTATTTCCACAGGAAGCACATGGATACATACAACATATGTTCTTATCAATCTTATAAGTGGGAAATGTCTTCACTCCCTCTTTAGAATTCACATCTCTTTCTGGAGATGTCTTACACCCGTTACCTTTCTCGAGGTTGGAAGCTAATACTAACTTCTTTTGAAGAACCTCTTCATCTGAAGTTCTCCTCACTTCATCCATCCTTGATCATTCTCCATCTTGACGGGAAAAATAAGAATACGAGGAATCTTGTTTCTCGATCATGCCTTTCAAAGGAGATAATTTCTCTTGCATCAAAGACTTTACATTCTCTACTTGCCAATCTTCATGGTATGGTGCTGGTGGTGCCAATATCCGATCCTTAGTTTACAACTTCCTTTCCAACTCATGAAAAGTACTTCTATGGAATTCCTCATGACACATCAATCGATCTTGTAGCCTCTACTTCTCCTCCTCGAGAGATTGTAGCTGCATCCTTAATTCAAAATTCTCCTTTTGAATCTATCAATTAATGTTCTTTTGTAGCCTTAACTTCATGAGAGATTTACTCATTTTGTCCTCTCAAAAAGAGTCTTCAAAACCTTCACCAACTTGAGTCTTAGACCTCGTCACATTAACTTGCAAATACATGTCAACCTCGCTCTAATACCACTTGATCCGAAAATCCTTAGATAGCAATTTTAATCTTTAAAAACCCATTTTAGCAAATAATTCTTGATCATATTAAGGTGATTTGCAGAAAAATGATGATGTACTTATTATCCAAAATCTTGTTAACTAATGATTAATTTGAATAGAAATGAGATGATATAGTAGAAAATAAAAGAACTCAAATTATACAATATTGATGACATATTTTACTACATCTCTGAGTTCCCTTTAAACAATGAGACTGCTTCTCATAATATCAAAATGTCAAATTACAATACAAAATGGAATTCCTTGTGATATAGAGTTTACTATTGAATTCCTTGTGAAATTCTAAGAAAAATGAGTATAAAGTCGACCATATGATGAACTGGTTCAATTTCACCCTCTTTACATGCCAAACAATGCACTATGGCGCTCATTAATGGAAATATGGACTAAGACTTTAAAATACAATATCTTAGCACACAAAATAACATAACCATCATGCTACTCTCGAGAAAACAATAAAAATGAGTATAAACATGCCTATATGTGGACATGGTACTCCATGGAACGCAAATCTAGACAACACCAAAACTAAGCTTCTCTTTGGAACACAAATCGATGCATCCGCACTATACCTCTCTTACTTTGTCTCGGGATTCATACACACCTCGTGATCTGTGTGTGTCAGCCTCAAAATGTGTGCCCATATATAGGGCATGGGCTCCCAATCGTAGCCCGTTTTTGGTGGCGACGTGGTGTTATATTAAATATAATATAATGGGTTTGTTGTAACAAGTACTATAGTTGGTATAGTGGTTAGCGGATGGTTTTTCAGTCGTTGGCATATTCTATGGGAGGTCGGGGGTTCAAAACCTGTCGAACCCATAACAATTTTGATACCCATCCCAACTTGGGCTTCCGGAAGGTGCCACGTGGCACCATTTGATTGGTCCACGTGGCAGCTTATCATTGGTTGACTGTATGACCCATGCCATGTCACTGTTGACCTGTCTACCAAAAGAGCGTACGAAGTGCCACGTGTCATCTTAGTATTGGTCCACCTGTTGCTTGCCACGTCATCATATAAATGCCATGTCATCTGTATGGATGATACGTGTCCATTTTTTATTGGTTCAATTGGACCCATGAAAAGTCCATTACAGGGTGACATGTGGCACGTTGTCATGCTTCCACGTTACCCTATTGACCTCAACATGATGTCATCCTACTGTACAGATAGGACACGTGTCACCCTTCCAGTGGTGACACATGTCACCTTTGACTTTGACTTTTACCATGATTGACCAAACTTTTATTAACTATATCTTTTGCATATGAACTCCATTTGAGGCAATTTTTGCGCAGTTGGAAGCTATCGCCGAGCTCTACGCAATGAAGTCATTTTAGAAAGAATTCGAGACGGTCAAATTTTGAGAATTTATGGATCCTCCTAGACGTCTGTGAGCGTTCTGGATCCTCCTGGATCAAGTGGTATGACTTATGTCTATGCTTTTGTTCAATAGGTCATTCCTCATCACAGTACATAAAAAATTGGTTTATCTCTCTCTCTCTCTCTCTCTCTCTCTCTCTCTCTCTCTCTCTCTATATATATATATATATATATAGTTACAACAACCTACACAAATTCTAGGAATGTTCTCACCTCGACTCAATTAATGCATTAGTGGTGCATAATCTATCATTAAGCTCAATCCTATAACCAATCCATCTTTTGCATAATCTAAACTACTCTATGCATTCACATGTGTCCAATTAGGAATTTTAATAATTCATACTAGTCTTTCTTTACCAAGACTATGTTGTTTTCCATTGACCAAATGACCTAATAAATTAGTGAAGTGAGAAGATCAAATATAACACTAGGCTTGATAAGTGTCACTGGATTGACGAATATTAGGACATTTGATTTAGTGACAATGTATTATTAAGGTCAACATATTTGCAAAATAATTTTAGGACCATGGATCTTGCCAGACTTTATTAATTGGCCTTTAAAATAAAAATAATTTATAGAACAATATTGTTTTTAAAATGGATTTCCACCCTCAATTTCTAGCATGTAAGTGTTTTATAAGTCATATTAGAGTGGAAACAATTTTGTAAGGATTCCTTATTGTTTGTTTAGTTTGAAGACAGGGAAGACTGGTAGTAACTTATATAAGAAGGTTTCCTAGGTTTTCCTTTATTTTAGATATGAATTTATTAGGATTGTATTTTATCCCATCAAATGCTACACCAGTTCTGAAAATGGTAGAAACCTAAACATGGTAGACAATGCACTTGCCCTCAGTTTGGTTAGTGACCTCTTCAATATCATCTACAGATTCAAAGATTTTTGAATTTGTAAATAAATGAATTAATATCAATATTGCAAATTCATGCTTCATTCCAAACTGTACTATTCTGATTTCAAGATCTGAATAATCTTTCTAAATGTTTGTGACAGAGAGCTTGAACAAAACCCGTACTTACAAGGTTACTCTTTCTAAATATTTATGACACAGAGCTTGAACAAAATCCGTACTTACAAGGTTACTCATGTAAGAATAGGAATAACAATGGTCGTCTTTTAATAATTATCTTCCTTGTTTATTCCCCTATGGTCTATATGAAATAATACATGAGACCCTTAGATTTTGGCATGATACACTTAACAGAGACTAGCCTCATGAATGCATATATTTTAATCTTTCTATGACAAACGAATGTTCACATGGAAGGTGTCTATGTTCATAAAGTGATTCCATGTAATAGTTAAACACCGATTGATGTTTGTATGCGGTTGTCTCACCTTTAAACCTCCATTCTATGTGGCCATGGACGTAACAAAGGATGGTATTGCCCTCACTATTTGTGTCATAATAGTGGCAAATTATTTTTTCCCCACCACAATTTACGTTGCATTTTGTATTATTGGCAAATAATTCTTACCCATGTTTTTTTTTTTGTTTTTTCATTCAATGGATCCATGATTTGATGGATTCAAACTTTGGTACTTTTCTAAGTTTTATACAACTGAAGTATTCAAGCACAAAGCCCTAGAAAACCTCATAGAAATGATTAATTAAGATAGAAACATATCTCAAACTTAAATCACAATTTAAAAAACTATAATTTATTGAATTTTTTTTTGTTAAATTTGGATTCCTTCTCTAACTCTGGGATAATATGTGCTTTCCTTTGTGCATATTTTGTGGCCTTTTTATTTTTAGCTTCAATTTATTCTTATTAAATAATTTTAGTACATATAGTGACATAAAAGGAAATTCCATGGTTGATCACTTAAAGTGTATTATGGGTGGTGATATTGTATGGGTGTAGTGTTTTTAGATGTATTTCTTAGTCATTCAAAGTTACCCATACTGTTATTTTATTTCATTAGCTTTTGTAAGTTTAAATTTAACCTCTAGTCCATTACATAATTCATATGCAAATATAAAATAGCAATGGAAACAATAATGCATATTCTGAATTTTTTTATTATCCATTAAACTCAATGTATTAGCAAAATAGAAAATCATTCTGCAAGAAGACAACACAACCATGAACACTTATTTGCAAATAAAGCTATGTGTACTAAATTGGTTGTTGATGAGCAATTTTCCACTCTGTTGTAGTACTTAGATTTGGATTCCACCCCCAAGCCAGACCATGATACCACTAGGGAAAAGGAATCTCCTACGAGGCTCTAATCTCATCCATCCCAACCCATTACTCCCATGAAAAGACATATACTCACTACAGATATCTCCAATGCCTCTTCTAGAAATCAAACTAGCCATGTACTCTCTTCCACTACCCCACACAACATAAAGAAGACCCACTCTTTGTTAGCTCACCAATGCCTTGGAGTATTCTTCCCTTCTAATGCTCTTAGTGTGTGGAGAAAGAGCCTGATTTGTTGTCTACCTTTTGGTAATAATCTAGGATAGAAAACACTTGGCCTTAAGATAGTCAATGAGCATCAATAACAAGGTTACAAGTATGAATATATTTCCTCGGCTACTGTAGAAATTCCAGGCATGGTATCTCTCTCTAACTGACCCATTTTCTTCCACATTTTTAGTAGTAAACTTTCCCAAGATATATGGACTCTTACTAGCTAGGGGCACATGGGAAAACTCTATCCATAACAATTATACCAACCATAACAACCATGCAAACTAGAGGAAAACATCCCCATAACATGGGAGCCGGTCTCCACCCCTTACCGACCTATGGGTGGATAACCATAATGGTAGAATGTATGTAAAATACATTGGGATACATTTTCTTGTATGAGACCTACTCTCTTCCCAAGGATATGACACTTGTACTTAGTTCACACCCACACGCCAAATATTGATGAGACATTGTAAGAAAGCATGGGAAAAAAAGTGTAGTATTTCCAAAGGAAAATGACAAGGTCAAATCACCCAACAACCCACTTTCCTCTTCCCCTCTTGTGGTATCATAGTTCCCTTGTTTTCCCCTCAAGAAACCATTTCGGTGGATATTACATTATCATGTACTTTCATTTTTATACATGCCTTTACATATACAAGGACATATAATGGAAAATATACCCACAACATTGTAAACCCAATTCACCATTTGCATTACTATACATTCCCTAGTCTGGCCTTGATATTATGCACTTTATGGTGAAAAATCTCAAAAGTTAAAAATAAAAGTGGGGTTTTATATTTAGATTTCTTCCTAGTAGTGGCATTTATCACCACTTTCTTCCTTGAAGTTAAGTCATATCATAGGGTTCTACTTCCATCACAATAGCATCCTCCCCACTCTTTCCAACTTATAGTAGCCATCATATGTACTTACTATATAGATCCATCATCTCACCTATGTCATACACATGTAGTTACCATGAGATGTCATCATAACATTTTCAATTAGAAATTTTAAATTTGTTTCGTACAAGAATTAGATTCCACCTCTATGAGATCCTCATAATGCTTAGACCTTGCATGTGGTAGCAACCATTTTTCATTATGGGATTACACTCATTTCCATATCCAAGACAATTAAACCTACAATATGAACTTTCAATAAACCAAACAAACTATGAATATTCATGCATATAATCCTTTCATTGCAAAATTCACAACAACCCATGCAACAATCTTAGAATTATAATGTACCAATAATTCAATTACTTTTAGTTGTCAACATATTAAATACAATGAAACATCCTTCATTATATATGCATTCACACAATGCATTCAAATATTTGTGCCAACATTTACATTTGCATTCATTCCATGCATCATTGAAATTGATTCAAGAAGAACATAATGCCAACTCATGTGATATACCATGACAAGTTGGAGGGCTGAACCAACACCTCGACACATTACCCAACCACCTTCCCCAACACTTGTTTATTCATTTTGACACCTTTCTCTTTAGCCTAAACATTAAACCATGAATATACCCTTTCTTAGCTAAATAGTCCCTCAAGCCTACTAGAAGGACTTTCCTTTCTTTTCTCAATAGTCCCTTAGGAAACCCTTTTCCCTCTTATGGTGTTCTCAGTGTTGGTAATACTATTTTAGTCCCAGATACCAACACAACTAGGGATACCATTGGGTACTTGTGTAGATCTATATCCTTTCCCAAGTCCAACAACACATGTATTCACACATGTTATTTCGCATGGAATCCATTTTCATATTCTTGAGTATATATACTCATTTACTATATGGTTATTAACTCTTAACCAACACAACATAACATTCTAGCTCATTAAAATATTTTAAACGGTCTTTGTATGTACAAGGCTTTCTTCATTTACCATACCCCCACTTGGTTATCATTCACATATATGCATTTAACTATCATCATAACACACCAATTAAGATATCAAGCATCAGAAAATGAATTCTTACCCAATTCCCTTTCAACACTCGAGCAACATTGCACGACCAATTTCATACCTGTATGGTTGCCATCAATATACTTGATGTTACCTTGTCAATTGGTGCCTTATAGGAAATCACATGATCCCTCTACCAACCTATTGATAGGAATCCTCTTGCCCTTATTGTTTCTCATGAGGTTGACTGTCATAGGTAGATACATCATTAACATCTTCAACCATGTCCTTAACCATTCCTAGATATACAACTAATCCACAACCATATTTAGTCATCATGCCATACGTACTACTTATGTAACAATACACCATATCAAGCCAATATGCAATATCATATATATGCCCAACAATATTTGCATTCATCGACTGAATATTATCTCTCAATATGTTCACTAGTGCATACATACTCCAACTATTTCACTCCCTTGCATTTTTCAATATTCCCATGCATTAAATATTTACACATATCAACTTTCTCAATCTAGAGAAATATAAACAATGTAGCAAGATAAGAGTCAAGGCAGTTCCCTTCCAATTCTTTTGCATAGCAAGGAATTCCTTAGAATAGCTAATTCACTCCATTGTATTTTTTCCAATCACATAGTAGATCATTAGTCGTGATATTCTCATTTGGGTAGCAATGCTTAGTTTATACACATAATCTATACTTGCTACTTCAAAAACATACAACTCTATTCTAGAAACAAAATAGATTTTAGGGTGAGAAAATATCCCTCAGTTCCGTATATGCATTGCCACATGCATCATTTATTATTGCAACTAATTCTTGGCATATTTGCAGCTTCTTTCAATGCCTTGGGTTGCCTCTTCATTCTATCCATTTTTGAGATTTGCAACACCATTTTCCTTGATCAATCCCGACCAAGTCCAACTTGATATTTCCTTATTTAAATCTACCTTTAAGTCTTATCCAACTATGGAATTTTATCTACATTCGTTGGAAATTTCTTGTCCAAGCTCCACTTTGTCTCACAAGGAAGTTTCTCGTACTAGAGTTCTTCATTTCCTTTATACATACGTTCTTGGTTCATATCCTACAACTCTTCCAAGTATACACAAATCTTATCCATTAAGACGGTTCACCCATCTCATGCATGGAGTACATTCCCTCTTCATCTTGGTGGTTTTCCTCTACCATCTAAGCCTTCTAGTGGCACTTTCCTTATGAAAACATTATGCCTTTCATTCTTTGCAATCTTCATTTCTTGGGCTACCTTTCTCTATCCAAAGGGTTTATGACTTACACCATTCTTTTATGCATAAGGATTTCAATCACTATAAAATAGTATATTGCATACCTTTGCTATCCATTCTACTGTTGTACACACTAACTACTACAACAATCACGAGCACCATGACTCTTCTCTACCAGTGATTCTCTACAAAATTAGATTGTACATGCTAATTATGGTCAATTCATTACATGCAATCTTGTTAAGGACACCATCAAGCTTGGTCCCTTCTCTCTTCATGATTGATCCTAAAATCAAATCTATGAGAAACCTTAACCATATTCATGCAAGGTATTCAACCATATTGTTAAAAAATATTGTTATATTCTCAGACTGAGTATTCCTATTCATCAAAGGTGCTGCCATTTTTCTAGGTAATCTTGGCCATCCTTGATTCAATATTCAACTGCTAGTTAACATGCAACTCTACCATGATTTTGCTGATTCAATTTTTTCTCCACATCATTGTGTAAGCACTATTATGAAGTATATGAAGTCATCCTTAATAATTTTCACATATGGTATGGTCATATATCACTATAAAAAATTTCACCAAGTTTAGGAGACTTTGAGGTTCATCCATATTATCCATTGCCTTGGCCAATCAACCCCAAAGGCTTTGTTCTTCTAATTTTTTGAAGCAATCTGAAGAATATTTGAAAACACAATTCTTAAAATATATTCTCTTCTATAATTCCTTTCCAATGACTATACTCATGCTCAATTATGGGTTTGGAGAAAAAAATTATAACTTCCAAAAGTTGCTCTTTGCCCATTTTTTTTTTTAATTTATTGATTGGTGCAATCGATGTCAAAGACCAACTTCTTCAACCCGTAGAAGGAAATTTTCACTAGGATAGAGTTTCTTGGATTATTGAGAGTATCAAATGTTTACTGGGAAATTTTTCCACAATTGTTGTCTTGGGTCACTTTTCCTCCATCTGTAGTTTTTAAAACTACCAAAAAGTGTCCCAGAATAGTGGATTTTTCCATATTTCTTCAATTATGTTCCAAACCCTTTGGAATCCAACAAAATGCTCTTATGGGTTTCCTCATAACATAGTTACCAACTTAATGAGAACTGTGGCCTCAAAACGAGAACTCTAACCCTTAAAACCCATATTTTTGCATAAAAAACATGAAAATCAACCCCAAATAAAAAAGTGGTGCTACCGGTAGCACCAATTTTTGTAACCGGGTCAAAATTACAACTTTTTTCAGGCATGGGCTTAAAGGATCAAATGGCTTCTCAAACAAACTTTAAAATCAACCCCCAAATCAAAAAGTGGTGCTACTGATAGCACCATTTTTTGTAACCGGGTTAAAATTATAACTTTTTTCAAGCATGGGTTTAAAGGATAAAATGGTTGCTAAAAAAAACTCTAAAATCAACCCCCAAATCAAAACGTGGTGCTATCAATAACATCAATTTTTTTGACCGGGTCAAAATTACAATTTTTTTCAAGCATGGCCTTAAAACATAAAATAGTTGCTTAGAAAAACCTTAAAATCAACACCTAAATAAACACATGACGCTACCTAAAGAAAAATGTTTTTTCTAAACGCTAAAATTACAACTAATTACGGCCTAATTCAAATTGTGGTCTTGACAACAAATCCCTACATGAATACAAAACCCAAAATTAGATCCTAAATGGTCACTTGAAAATTTATTTACTAACTTTTTTTTTTCTTAAACTTACATTAAAAAATAAATAAAGAGAAAAGAGAAAATCTTCACAAATATATATTTTTTAATGAATACAAAAAAACATTTAAAAAAATATATTCAAAATCCATATTTTTTAATGAATACAAAAACACATTTAAAAAAATATATTCAAAATCCAAATTTTGAAAAAAAAAACAAC
>SNQJ01S0012280.1:23657-34624 GCA_010110895.2 Picea sitchensis
AATTTAAACAAAAATAAGTTTTTTTTTGTTATAAAACGAAGAAAAAACCCCTTCAAACTTTCAAAAAAAAAAATAATAATAATTAAAAAATAAAAAATAAAAAAAATTCAATAAAATATTTTAAGAAAAACATCTAAAATAAAACATATTTGACTAAACTAAATTAAAAAACCTTAAAAAAATAATTTTTTTCCATAAATATCTTAAAAAAATCATATTTATATATAACAAAAAAAAATTATTTTATTTTCTGTTGGGCAATTTCTAATTATTGAAACTCTTTAAATATTTTTAAGAATTTTATTGACCCTCTCTAATTTTACACTAAGATAGTAACATAAACGTAATTAAAACATATTTATCATTTTTTTTAAATAGTTTATGGAGTGCTTCTCTTGTACTTGTTTTTCTTATTTTTACATGGATTTGAATATGAGCCTTACCATTGATATTGACATTTTGAATATTTTTTTGAATTTAAAAGATTTGAGGAAATTTAGATGGATTAATTATAATGGTATTATGTGTTTCCCTTTTTGGTTTTGAATTGGTTAATAGAGGAGAATCAAGAGGCAAGCAAAAATAATAATGGAAGTGTGCTTCATGAAAATTACAGGTATCGACTCTTTTAAATACGGGAATGGGATTGAAAAACAATGATCTAATGTTTTCAAGTTACCTTGTGATTGGATACCAATACAAACTTCAGGCTTCCGGATTGTGCTTGGAAAGCATCGAGGATGCACTCTTGACTGCATGCCCTTGGGATCCTCAGGTAAATGGAGAATTCTTCCACTAGACTACAGTCAATATCAGTATATCTAAGATAAGACAATTTCTCTCAGATGTGAAAAAGCTAAGAGACATGGTTCCAACAAGCATCTGTGGCACCGAGATGTACAATGGTTTTTTGATGCGTTATGTGAAGGCTTATAGTGCTTACTTGGGAAAACAGGAGCACTCAGTAGACGTAGATATTACTTCTTACTGTTCCCACAATCCAAACACTCCCCGACTGTAGAAAGACGTATTGGAGGAGATTGAGCAAATGTCTCTACTCAAATATGGAGGTCTCCCCCACTGATTTAAGAATCACANTAATTGAACTGAACCATGAGCATAACAAAAGAGCCTTGAACCTTATAATTTTTGGTATAAAAGAAAAACAAGAGGAGGATACGCTAGCAATAGTAAAAGAAGAATTAAAAAATAAATCACAAATTGATACAACTTACATCATAGAAGCAAAGAGGCTAGGAAAAACAATTGATCACAAAGATAGGTTGATCTGTGTCAAAGTAAGTTGTAATGACCATAAATATATCATACTTAGTAAATCTTCGAGCTTAAAAGAGTCATGAATATTTATAAATGAAGACCTCATTCACGAAGACCAAGCTGAATTAAGGAAGGAAGTTCAAAAGGTAAAAGAAGCCAAGAAAGAAGGAAAATGGGCAATAATTAGAAATCAAAAAGCTATTGTTAGGGATAAAGACCAGAAGGACAATAATAAATAGGAATTTGGGACACTCAGGATCCTTTTTTGGAATTGTCGTGGCTTTCCATGGTGCAAAGGTCCTATGATAATTTGGATCCCGAGTGATATTGATATTATTTGTCTAGCTGAAACTTGGGAGCATGAGGAGTCTAAGGTCCCTAACATGGAAGGATTTGTCTTGTGGTCGGCATGGAACAAACAATTCCACCGTAGAGGGATAGGAGGCATAACTTGTTATATTAGAAAGAGAATTTCTCCTCACATTCAACTTCATAAGATTGACCCTCTTAATCAATACATTTGGATAAAAATTTCAGACGCCAATGCTAAGAAGATGTATATAGCAATTTGTTATTTTTCACCTATTAATTCTACGTTTTATAAGAAAAATAATCTAGATAAAAATTGTCCCTATAATAATTTAGAACAAGATATTTATAATTTGAAAAACGAAGGTAATATCCTCCTACTAGGAGACTTTAATGCTAGGACTATAACTAAACAAGCTACCCTTTTAAGTAATGACTCCAAACATAATCCTTTATGGCTAGATGAGGACCTTGTTTTATCTAATAGCTACAAAAGAAGCTCTGAAGACCTAATTGATAATTTGTTTGGTACCGAGTTGGTCAAGCTCTGCAACTCTCAAGACCTAATAATTTGCAATATAGTAATGAAGTGGCCAAACTCCAACCACATGACTTGTATTCATGGGCTAGGTAGTAATGTTGTATATTATGTGATATCTGATATTCCCGTTTCCAACCAAATAACAAATTTTGACCTTTTAAATGACCATGAGCCTGATTCTGATCATAAACCTTTAACCCCAACTC
This sequence comes from Picea sitchensis, assembly GCA_010110895.2. Lineage (NCBI taxonomy): Eukaryota > Viridiplantae > Streptophyta > Pinopsida > Pinales > Pinaceae > Picea > Picea sitchensis. The sequence goes on from SNQJ01S0012280.1 coordinate 25,992, forward strand.
TAAAATTTTCCATGCATAGGAGCACCATTGAAGAGAATTCTGATAATCAAAGAAATTTGTTCTTTGACAAAAGTAAATATGACATTTTCTTAAAGGATTTAAATAGTAAATTAAACCTCCTAACTTATAAGGACAACATTGAATAACTCTATCATAATTTTACAACAACCCTTTCCACTTCTATTAACAAGTTCTCTTTCGAGGTGTCCTATAAAAAGAATAATAGAACGACCAACCCTTGGTATGATAAAGAATGTAAAATTGCTAGGAAAGTCATTAGGGATGCTTCTAATGAGCCTTTAAAACTCGATAAGATCAATACATACAAATCCCTAATTAAAAGGAAAAAAAATATATTATATCAATAAAAGACAAGAGTAACTTTCACAACTATACAAGTTGGATCCTAAGAAGTTCTGAAGCCAAATTCTAAAATGCAATACTAAAGAAAATAATAGGATTCCCTTAAGGGACTGGAATTCCTACCTTAAAAGTCTTTACGAGTTCCCTAATGCCATGGAAACCATTCCTATTGTCCCTACAAAGGAAGAAGTTTTTTCTTTAGATGAGATAGAATTCGGGGTTAAGCGGCTCGCAAATGGGAAAGCTAAGGACATTGAAGGCTACCAAGCTGAAATTTTTAAAATTGGAGGGTCAATCCTTATCCCTCACATACACAAGCTCTTCAATTTAGTAGTCAAGCAGGGCTTCCCTAAACCCTGGGCGCAAAGCCTCATTGTTCCTATTTTAAAAAATGGGGATAGAAACATTCCCTCTAATTATAGAACCATTATGATTAGCCCAATTTTAGCCAAGCTTTATGGAATTATTTTGGAAAAGAAGATTAGCCTTTGGCTAGAAAGTCACGGTAAAAGAGCTAAAGGTCAGGCCGGGTTTAGGATATATCATTCAACTTTGGACCATCTTGTTACCTTTAGAATCATTGCAAAGGAGTTTCTCAATACCAAAACCAATCTTTTTTGTTGTTTTGTTGACTTTAGAAAATCTTTTGACATGGTTCCTAGGAAAAACCTTTGGAATAGGTTGGAAGAGATAAAAATGTCTCTCGCGTTGAGGGCTATTGCAATAAGGATGTATGTGAATCTTATTGCTAAGTTTAAAAACACTGAGGGCTGGTCAAAAGAGATTAACTGCAATATCGGAGTCAAACAAGGTTGTCCCTTGTCCCCTACCCTTTTTGTCATATACATTGACAAGTTAAAAGAATGCTTGGAAAAAGTAGGTGGTGTCAGCCCTACTCTCACTGGTATAGTCATCAATATTGTTCTTTATGCCAATGATATTGTTCTTATGGAAAGGAGTCCCCATGATCTTGAAAACCAACTAAGAATCCTCAAGGATTTTTGCTCCAATATAGGTATGACTGTTAATACTGATAAGACTAAGGTCATGATTATTAAATCCAATAAGATCCCTTATGATATCTTTGTATATGACAACAACAACTTGGAGGAAGTTACTTCATACAAATATCTTGGAATTGATATTCACCACAAGCTCAATTGGAATTATAGCATTGAGAAAATGATTATTGGGGGATGGAAAACTTATTATGGGCTTGAAAACAATTGTAAATCAGCTGATCTTTGGAGTTGGGATAAGAAGAAACTCCTCTTTAAGACTCTTGTTACACATGTTATTCTTTATGGATGTGAATTCTAGGGTTGTAGTATCTCTCATGAATCCTGGAGAAAGATAGAGAAAATACAAAAGAAGTTTATAACCTATAATCTCAAAATTAAAGGAAATACTCCCTATCCCATCCTCCTCTTAGAAACAAGCCTCTCCCCCATTGAGAGCATGACTATCACTAGATACCTAATGTATAAGAACAAGTTAAACAACATGGAAGACAAGAGGCTACCTAAAATCGCTTCAAAATCAAGTCATAACCACCATCGACTCAAGCGAGGATGGCATAAAGATGCTCGGTCTTAGCTAAAACATTGAGGAATCATGGAAGAAACTATTTTGCAGAATAAAGATACTATTAAAATTTAAGGAGAAAATGTGGTGTGTTAAAGAGTTAGAGAAAAAAAAAATTAAGGTATTATAAAGATGTAATCAACCCTAATCTAGAAGATCAAAATTATCTATCTGTTTTTCCAAGTGTAAAGAAAAAATAAGCTTTGCTAAGATAAGAACAAATTCTCACGAGCTCCATAGTGAAACTGATCATTGGTCAATTCCTAAAATGCCATGGGATGAAAGAGTGTGTCACCTTTGTGACACTAAGAAGGTTGCAGATGAAAAACACTTTATCTTAGATTTTCCAGCCTATACCCATATTAGATCTCATTTTCAAAATATTTATCAGACTACCAACCTTCCCAACCTCTTAACTCAAAAAAATTATGGTGATGTTGGAAAGCTTCTCTTAATTCTTTTCGAGCACATAAACAAAATTATAAAGAATCACAAGTAATCACTTACCTTCTTAAAATCTGATAAACCAATTCAACCTTAATAGATGTTAATCATCATCATAACACTGAGTTAAGGATCGACCTCCCCAAATGGTATTAAAGTTGTAAATAGTAGACATAGTATACCAAATTGTTTGAGAGAAGGAACAATTAATAAACAAGTGTGTATTAGTCTCCTTAGCATTAAAGCATAAGAAACAAATACTCGGTCCTGCCCAACCCCTCTTTCTAAGGTTATCCCAAGTAAAAATTTTATTCTCTAGCTCCAGCCATATAAAAAGTTTTAACTTATATGCTATATCCCATGACCAAAGCTGTCTGTGCTAATCTGTGATAAGATTTGGCCAATAATCCTTTTCCCATGCATTGTAAACATTTCTGGCAGTGATAAATCCTGAAAGATCACCGCCTGTCCAAATCAACGTGTCCTCCTTTGAATGTAGTTGTATCCCCGATAGAATGAGAGCATGACAATATGAATTCCATTCAGCTGCAAGATTTCCACTGAGCTTTAAGTCTGCACTAGATTTCCATTGATTGGAGACAAAACCCAAAGACGCATGAGTCGTAGCTTGATAAAGATAACAAATGTTTTTCACCTTAAGAGCCTAACGAAGCTCAGGGGATAAAAGGGAAGAGTATCCAATCCCCAAGATCTTAAACATTCCAATCAAGATCGAGGAGCCATTCCCTGGATTCCAACTAATCCACCGTGTGATGATAGGTAAGGACTTAAGCAAATTTTTCCAAATATGCGAGGATGTAGAATGAAATGGCGATGTCGACCATAACAAGGTTGCCACAGATAAATAGGGGAAATATTTTTCCTTAACCACTTGATGCCAAATACTTTCCTTAAATATAACACGCCACAATGAATTTTCTGCCAATGCATGATTGAAACGGAAGAGATTCTGGAGGCCCCAACCACCAAGGTGTTTAGGCTTTTCAATCATCTCCCAGCTACAAAGGTGCATTCCATGATTTTTTCCACCCCTCGACCAGAGGAAATCAAAGATAAGCATACGGATCCTAGAGAGGATAGGGGCTGGAACAACGACCAGGGCCATCCAGTATACAGATCGAGTTTCAAGAACTGTTTTAGCAAGTATTAATCTACCCCCAAGTGCCAACCATCGATTGCACCATTGTTTAATCCTTTTCTCAAATTCTACAATAAACCATCTCCAATCTCAAATGTACTCCTCTCCGCTTTTAAAAAAATATCCTAAGTAACGAAAACCCACAGACAACTCCACAAAATTAAAGGAAAATACGGACTTGAACTGCTCCAGTAGAACTCTATGTATCCAGGAGAAATGAAAAGTCAATTTAAGTGGACTAATTTTTAGGCCCGAAGCACAACATAAACGATCCAACAAAGATTTGATCACCTTCCATTCATCCAAAGTAGCCTTAGACATGATAAGTATATCATCAACAAAAATAAGATGAAGAATTTTAATAATCTTGGAAACCTTAACACCAGTTAAATAGCCATCCGCTTGTCCCTTTTTTAAAAGGAGACCGATACTTTCCATAACAAGTATAAAGAGAAAATGGGAGAACGGAAAACCTTAATGCAACTCCCGTTCTCTAGAGAAAGAAGGAGAGGCCTCCCCATTTATCAGTACCGAGAAGGAGGAGCTAACCGCACAGCTCATTATCCAGTTTATAGAAAGTACACTGAAACCCGTTTGTACTATAATCATGCGAAGGAAATCCCAATTGACACAGTCATATGCTTTCCCAAGATCCAGCTTAAGGATCAAGGATTTTTGTTTCCTATCCTTGATACTGTGTCTACATTCTTGAGCTGTATCGATTGCATCCAGAATCTGCCTGCCCTTTAAGAAACCAAGTTATTCACAAGAAAGCTCCCTCAAAAGAATTGGCTTTATCCTTTTTGCAATAACCTTAGAAATCAACTTGTAGCATAGATTGCAAAGTGATATAGGTCTATAATCTTCAAAAGTCCGAGGATTATTCTCCTTTGGGATTAGAGCCAAGAAGGTGGAATTTAAGGAACTTTTGATTCTCCCTCTAGTCCTAGTATCTTCAACTAAGTCCACCAGATCATCACTCACAATCTCAAAGTATTTAGTATAAAAATCAACTGTCCACCTGTCTGGGCCATGAATTTTGTCAACTGCAAGAGTTTCAAAATGTTCATAATTTCCTCTTTAGTGACCAGTTTATCAATTTGAGCAGAATCCTCAACGGATATAAAATAGGGAAACGGTTGGACAAGATTCAATTGATCCATAGGTAAGATATGGGGATCCTCAGTGAATAAGTTCTTGAAATATTTGTTTGCCTCATATTTAAGAGCTTTTTGTCCTCTATGTTCCTTCCCCAGTTCATCCCAGATCTCCCAGAGATGTTTATGATTCCTCTTCACGTTAGAAACTTTATGAAAGTATTTAGTATTTCAGTCACCACACTTTAACCAAACTACACGACTTCTTTGTCGCCAATGTTCTTCCACAATGATTAGGAGACAGTTGTTTTCTGACTCCAGTGACTTCAATTTGCATGCAATTATAGGGTGGAGCCCTGATCTAGGTAGATTTGAAAGAGTAGTCCTGATCTCCTCTTCTATAGTTGTTAATATTTTTTGTTGTTCAAATCGTCTAATCCGCGCCCAAGACTTGATACGAGTTTTAAGTACTTTCATCTTCCAAACAAATCTGATCTGGACATTTGTTTCCACTAAGAAACCTGGGTCCTGCCAAACCTCACAAATAATAGGTGCAAAKYCYRCCTCATTCATCCAAGTAGGATTTAATTTAAAAGGATATGCCCTCGGGTACGGTTGAAAATCGAACTAAACAATCACTGGTGCATGATCCAAGACAAAAGGAAGATCAACCCAAGACCGAAACCTACCCACATCAATGAGAAGGATTTCTGAGACAATAACTCTATCCAGACGCTTTGTAATATTGTCCCTACCACTTCTACCATTCCTCCAAGTTGGAACAGTCTCGACTGGTACCAAGTCAATCAAGTGATGTTCTAACATCATATTCTTAAAATACACTACAAGTTTATCTAGCTGTGCTGCCGCACCCTAGACCTCATAAGCTCCTAAGGTAAATTTTAAATCATCTGCAAGAACCAGATTCTTAGTGTCCAATAAACCACTCAAAACCACACGATCCCAAAATAACTTCCTCTCAACACAGGGCCCATATACATTTAAAAAACAAATATCTTGTGTGTTCTCCAATTAAATGACTTTAAGTATAATGCCCCCGATACACAAAGAAGGCGTCAAAATAAACTTATTTGGATCCCATGCCATAATAAGCCCTCCCGAATTTCCAAGAGAACTGACTGTGCAAATACACCAACTAGGAACAAATCTCAACATGAAGTGTTGTGCCTTTTCCTCATCTACAAGAGTTTCTTGTAAAATTATCACGTCCGACATACATTTTTTACATACTCTGTGCATGGAGGCTTGTTTAAGGTTCCCTCCCACCCCACGAATATGTAAGGATAAAAAAATCATGGTTTGGCATGAGCAAGGGCTTTCAGGCCTCTAATCACCCTCGAATCAGTAGTAGAAGAAGAAATAATACCAGGTGCAGTCCCCGTGAGAGTAGCTCGCTTACGAGCGCTTCTCGTCTTAATCATAGAAGTCTCAAAACCAAGTCCTTTAGACCAAGTGTAACTAGTTCCTACTCCCCCACCACGAAGTTCGGAGCAGTTCACTAAATCCGTTGAGCCCGACAAAGGTAAAGCAACATTACCAAGATACGTTGTAAGAGGCACCGAAGTATCGACCTCCTGAGTAGAAGGAACTAGAGACTCCAATGTCTCCCCAAGTGAACATTCTCCTGGTTCATCCTCCCGATACCCAGAAAGTAAATAAGGTTCGGTCCCCCCCAAGTCTTCCCCCATCCTAGTGTTCTCAAATGAAGTAGGAGAAATAAGAAGGGTATACCCCACCTCAATAGAAAGATTCTCAGATACTAACTGACTGGATCTGGGTTCCAAAAAGTTAGAGTGGGCCCTAAGCAGGTTAGGTGCAGGTTTGTCAACCCTCATATTTAGGGATAGGTCTCTCCGAGGAGTAGAGACCAACCCATAAGTCATGAGGTGCACATGAGACTCAGAAAAAACCCGAGGAGCTGGAGTAGGGTTACATGGAGGATTATCTAACTCAGTCCCAAGTAGAGACGAAGCATCCAACGCGAGATTTTCCCAAGAAGTAAGAGTGTTAAAAAGACCAGGATAGTGAACTTTTAACTTACCTGTAAGAGTATCAGATCCCGATTCGTTCGGAGAGTCTGAGGAGACAAGGCTAAGTACTCCTTGAGCAGCCAAATCAAATTCTGGCGAATCAACTCTTGGCATTTTTCGAAGTCGAGAGTTCTCTAATTCTTCCTCCTCCTCGAAGCCCTGCCAACTGCTTCTTAGGTGTCCTGTTTTTCTGCATAGGGTACAATGAAATAGAATCCCCAGGTAATCAAGTCTCTGTGAGAAAAATGGATTCTGCCACTGGACGTCTAAAGTTTCCAATAGTCCATAGTGTATGTCGACCTCAACCAAAATCCTTCCTATTTTTCGGTCCGGCGCACACAGTGCATTATCATCCACACAGATAAAGTGACCCAAAGCATTTCCAATGGTCATTAATGCAATTTTATTCCATAAATTCAAAGGGAGCCCCAGGAGCAGTATCCACAGGTGTTTGAAATGAAAATATTCTTGTGCTAGATTGAAAGAGATCCTCCACCTCTTTAGCATTATACTCCCACCATCAAATGGCCACAACCTGCCTAATATTTTCTCCACATCCTCCATCAATTTGAAATTAAAGCCAAACCAACCACGCGGGAGAAATATAGCTCCGGGGTATATCCTAACAAAGGCGTCCAATTCACCTTCATCCATCTAAGCAGAGGAGTAAAACAACGAGAACGATATGAAAATCTACCCACAAATGTAGTCAATGCCAGATTCACTGCTTCCTTTAAACCCAAGTAATCACCCATAACCATTTTGCGTCGAGCCCGGTTGGGCAGCCATGGCTTCTTAGGTAACTGTCTGTAAGGAAATTTCTTACGACCCGCCTAAAAAGACTCTCCACCACACCTAAAAGTTGAGACCCCTTTTGAAACAACACCTCCAAACACTGTAATACCATAACGCATAGTGTTCGACCTCTCACCTACAACTCTTCCCTCCAAAGAAGAAGGAAATGACTCCACTGCTTGCATTGGTAACTGAGGAGAGGTTTCATGAGTAGATATTTGGGTAGTAAAAAACCTGTCAGAAACGTTAAATACGCCTGCCTGTTCCCAGACAACTTCATCTACCACACTCATGAGTTCTTTGACGACNAATGACTCCACTGCTTGCATTGGTAACTGAGGAGAGGTTTCATGAGTAGATATTTGGGTAGTAAAAAACCTGTCAGAAACGTTAAATACGCCTGCCTGTTCCCAGACAACTTCATCTACCACACTCATGAGTTCTTTGACGACGACATCCGTCATGGGGAGAGCTGGACCAAACAAAGACATGCCACATAACTGCCACTAAAGGCAGCTCGAGATTAACAATGAAGAGAACCATTAATTGAGGGACTCGGTTAATACCAATATTTATGGCGATTAATGGCCACCTGCTCGAAAAGACATACTGCCAAATACAAGTCTATACAAAATTAAAAAAAGATACACCTAAGGCCAAGTGGAAAGCACTGAGATAGTAGCCAACGGATAACCCCCATCAATACAGTTTCAGTAAAGGTAAGTTCTCCAAAGTAATTTTAACACCTCTAACTGTAGTTCCCTAACTACTCAAAGCTTGAATAATCCCCCTAAAGACCCGTCAATAGGCAACTATGAACACAGAAAGGAAAAACCACAAATTAGAGGGACCTGGAATCTCAGTCCCACCATACTAACGCTAGAAGAAGTAGAATCGATCAGTCTCCATAGGAAACATAAAAAAGCCCAGGTATTTAGGCAACCCTCCCAGGATTCCGACAAAATCATGACCCCCGTGACCTAACTAACTAAGTAGTAAACCTCTAGATTCCATATGGGTAATTCCCCCTCCATTAAAGCCGAAACCAATAGTTACAGGTTTTTGAAATTTTTTCCTGCTCCACTTTCTAGAGTTTCTATGACCTCCCACTTTCATATATATTATATATATATATATATA
>SNQJ01S0012280.1:39124-54752 GCA_010110895.2 Picea sitchensis
ACATTTTTTTATAAATTATCTGTTACCACACTTCAAATATCCATTGAGACAAAAACAAATTCAAACCCAGGTAGAGGCACTGCAAGCAATGATGGAATTAGAGGAGAATCAATATAAGTAGACAGATCCGGCTATAGAGGAGCTGAAGGAAGACCTGGAGAAATTGACAGTGCAATTAAACCAGAATAAAAGTAGGGAGAAAAGAGAAGCAGTATGGTGTACCCTGTGTAGATCATAGGGACATCACAAGAATGAGTGTCCGACATTTGCGTGGTACTTGGGAGTAGGGCTTCCAAATCCATTGCTTATAGGAGGGCCTTGGTGTGAAATATGCAAGACCCATGGACATGATCCTTATCATTTCCCTATGATGTAGAAGTACAAGACATAACCAAAGAGTACTTTCTGTAACTTTTGTAAGTCAGTGGGACATGAAGACAAAAATTGTAGAACCCTGGAGTTAATTAAAGAAATAATATCATATGCATACAAGATGTAGGCTAAGTTGATGGCATGATAGACTACACCATATTTTGGCAATGTGCAACAATTCCAAGCAGTGCCATAGTTTCAGAAAACCCCGGAGTATAATCAAGCACCACAATATAATCAACAGAAAGTGGATCCACAGGGGAACAAAGGAGGATTCATAGGTAGAGGAAGATGAGGAATGGGCAGAGGCAGAGGGCCTATTATTTTCCATAATTGTCAACAACAAGGACACTATGCCATAGATTTTCCTCAACCAACAACAACATGTATGTACTGTCATGCAACATATCACGCGGCAAAAGATTGCCCGAAGTTAATGATGAAGATCTAGGAGAAGAGGAATATAAATAACCAGAATGTTCAGTGGATTGCTGTAGAAATAAGGGATCCTGGGAGGAACATCAATATACTGACTAGAGGAGGAGTGAAGACAAGAGAAGATGCACATGATCAAAATAAGGAATCTCAGTGCTGGATTCAGAAGAACACTCAACCACAACAACAATTTGATGCAAAGAGGGAGAATGAAACTTTAAAGGAAGCAAAGAAGGAGTTCTTGAAGGATAATGTAGCCTCCACATCGAATACTGCACCGAGGTATGATACTCCCATTTTTGATATACCTTAGTCTTTGGATCATACATACAAAGGAGATCAAACAAAGAAAGAAAGTAACTTAAAGAATTTCCTGGAATCTTGCTTTAAATTACTTAATGATAAGAATTCCATGGATTTGTTTAAAAGTATACTTGAGAAATATAGCATAGATGAAGGGGTAGGAATAGAACCAAAGAAGATTAATAAAGTCCATAGAAAGAAAAGAACTAGCAAAGAGTTCAGATTAAATGTAAATATAGGAGACTTTAACATGGGAAATGTTATCCTAAACTTAGGATCAAATGTCAACATTTTGCCAAAGAAGACTTGGAAAGCAATGGGAGAACCTACACTAGGGTATTACAATATCCAATTGAAGCTACAAAACCAACAGAGAGTGATTCCCATAGGTATATTGAAGAATACAACAGGGGATCTAAATGGTGTGCGTACCACAACATACTCTGAAGTAATGGATATGGTGGTTGAGTCTATACCATTTTCAACACTACTGGGAATTGATTGGGCCTTTGATAATCATACCATAATTAATTTAAAGACTAGAAAAATGACATTCAAAGCTGGTAACTTTAGGGTAGTAGCACCCTTAGATCCCTCAGATTGTGAAAGATATGTAGAAGGTGTTCTCAACAATATTCTAGAGGATGATGTGAACCAATTGTATAGGACTACTGCACGAGATGAAGACTATGTGAATCCAACTGCAGATGGAATACTCAGTTGGAGGAGTATTAATTCTGACATGTCAGATTCGTATACTGGAGTAGAAAATTGGCAAAAAAGATTGCATGAAGTCTCTACTAGGAGGTGTGCTAGAGTTACACATGCAGTAAGATGGGTTAGGACAAAAGTAAGATAGTTTCCTATATTTACTGAAGAGGAAAATTTAGAAAACTTCCTGATAGAGTTTGAATCAGAGGTTTTGGATAGTCAAAGATTATTAGTGTTGGATATAGAACTGAGAGACACACCTGCACGATGGTGGGGTGCACATAAGGAGGCAATTCATGAATGGTATCAGTGTAAGCGACTGATGCACATAATATTTGGTAGGAATCAATAGGATAGACCCTTACAAAAGTATGATGGAAGAGGGAACCCAAGACATCACATAAATGATTGTGTCACTAACTGGAGATTGGTACCACCAGGGGAATGGACACGTTACTTTATTCATACATTAGAAGGGATACCTAGTAACTGGTACAAGGAGCAGGAACTGCGCAGAGAAACTGTAAGTTGGGGTGCATTGCAACAAAAATTTATTAGGACCTTTGCATTTGAAAGTGAGAATCCATGGGTGGATTTGACGTTACAGAGGATCAAAGGGAAGATATTTGAAGAGTATGGGGTAGATACAATGACAATAGACATAGATTACATAAAAGAAACACTTGAACAATTAGTTTACTATTATCAGGTCGTAGAGGATGAAGACGTAGAAGACAATCCATGTAACATACATATATTAGAAGGGGAAGGAGAAATAGGGTTGGGAGGACCCCTATTATAATCAAAAGAGTTTACTGCACCTATGAAGAGTAAAAAGGTCAATATTGGTACTGAAGAGAAGCCCCAGATAACCAACATTGGGGATTACTGGGACAATGAGACAATGGAAAAAATAACTGAATTACTGCGTGAGTATAGTGATTTATTCCCAACCACATTTTCAGAGATGAAAAGGGTAGCATGAGAACTTGGAGAAATGAAAATACCCCTCAAACCAGATGAAAAACCAGTTAGATAGAGACCATACAGATTAAACCCCATATATAATCATAAGGTTAAGGCAGAACTTAACATAATGCTAGAATCATGAATCATAGACCCTGTGGAAGAATCATAGTGGATCAATCCTATGGTGGTCTAGGAAAAGAAGACTGGAGGGATTAGGATATGTGTGGATTTGAGGAAGTTAAATGATGCATGTCTGCATGATCCTTTTCCTACTCCATTTACATATGAGGTGTTAGAGAATGAGGGAGGACATGAAGTGTACTCCTTCATAGATGGATTTTCAAGTTACCATCATATCAGAATTACTCTAGAGGATAGGTACAAAACTACATTTGCAATAGAGTGGGGGTCATATCAATACACAATAATTCCATTTGGTTTAAAGAATGCACCAACAATATTTTCTAGAGTAGTAGTAGCTGAATTCAAGGAATTTATACATAAATTTCTAGAGGTGTATCTAGATGATTGGACAATACTTAGTTTATTGAAAGACCATGTAGAAATTCCGAGGTTAATTTTAGAGAGATGTCGACAATGTCAGATTTCCTTGAACGTTAAGAAATGTATATTCATTACACTATTTGGAATCCTACTTGGACACATTGTATGAAAACATGGCTTGATAGTATACCCTGCAAATATTGTTGTTATTGTCAATTTACCACCACCAAAGTCAGTGCGCCAGTTGAGAGCAATATTGGGCCACACAGGGTACTACATGAAATTCATAAAGGGCTATGCAAAGATTATTGTGCCCATGGAGAAGTTATTAAATAAAGACATTAAGTTTCAGTGGAATGATGAATGCCAAGAGAGCTTGGACATACTGAAAGAGAATATGGTGACAACACCAATTTTTAGCTTTCCAGATTGGACAAAAGAATTTCATGTGCATGTGAACCCTTCATCCATTTCACTTGGAGTAGTTTTGGCACAACCAGGTGAAGGAGACATCGATCACCCACTATCTCTTGCTAGTAGAAAATTGTCTGAGTATGAGCAAAACTATAATACTATTGAAAGGGAAAGTCTGGCTATGGTATATTCCCTACAAAATTTCATACATTATTTATTGGGTCAACATTTTAAGATGTTTATAGATCATTCTTATTTGAAGTACCTAGTTAACAAGCTAGTGTTGGGGGGGAGAATCTGTAGCTGGATGTTATTGTTTCAGAAATATGATTTTGAAATCATAGTAAAACCAGGGAAGTTGAATGTAGGACCAGATCATCTGTCAAGAATTACTAATGGAGAGGATCCAAGGAACTTGGAGGAGAATTTTCATGATGCTAACCTATTTCTGTTAAGATTGTTGATGATTATTTTTCTCACATTGTTGGATTTTTTAGCACGTGAATGACTCCCAAGGAATTTACTGTCGTGCAAAAAAAATAGTTGGTAGTGCATGCTGCAGACTATCAACTAATTGTAGGTCATTTATACAAATTAGGTGCATATGGAATTATGAGAAGATGTGTGATGGAGCATGAACGCTCCATGGTGTTAGCAGAAGCACATGAAGGCAAAGATGGAGGGAACTATGCAGGAAATCCTAGAACACAGAAGGTAATGCACACAAGATTATGGTGGCCTACAATACATAAGGACACAAATGAATACTGCCAGACCTGTGATGTCTGCCAGAGGGTGGGAAAACCATACAGAAGGGATGAAACGCCACTTATGCCCCAGTAACTTTACAAGTATTTGATAAATGTGTTGTGGATTTCATTGGACCCATCAACCCACCGACAAGGAGATCATAAGCCAGATACACCATCACTGCGACATAATACCTAACCAGATGGGCAGAAGCAGCCCTAGTGAAGGATTTCAATGCAAAAACTACAACGTTGTTTCTCTTTGAGAACGTAGTGACCAGATTTAGATGTCCTAGGATTTTGTTGAGTGATCAAGAAACTCATTTTATTAATAGTACAATCAGAGTTTTGATAAAAGAATTCGAGATACATCATCAGAAGACCACACCTTACCATCCCTAGGAAAATGGTACAATAGAAGCTTTTAACAAGATTCTAGAAAATGAATTAACAAAGATTTGCAATGTGAATATGGATGATTGGGATTTGAAGGTATCAACAGTGTTATGGGCTTAAAGGACTACATGCAAACAACTTACAGAAAAAACACCATTCAGAGTGGTGTATGGGCAGGAAGTAGTGGTTCCATTGGATTATTTAGTACCTAGTCCGTGCATTGCAACAATCACGAACATGAAAGAAGAAGGTTCTGCAAAGGAAAGATTGGATCAATTGATGGAGCTAGAAGAAGAAAAAATCTTAGCAGGATTTCACCAGGAGGTACAAAAAACGAAGGACAAAGCTTGGCATGATAGGCACATAAAGAAGAAAATATTTAAGGGAGGATATCTAGTTCTCCTCTATGACAGTAGGTATCTACAACACCCTAGAAAGTTCAAGATGCACTGGTTAGGGCCTTATCAGGTAGAGACCATCACAAATGGAGGTGTTGTGCATCTGGAAGATCTTGCAGGGAAGAATATTAGAGGACTGGTGAATGGAAGTCGAATGAAGTCGTCCTAACAACCTAAGGTTAAAATAGAGAGAGAAGGTATGGTTGTACATATTGTATATAATAGATGTTAGAAGAAAAAGACAAAAATCCATAAAAAGAAGAAATGTAGTAAAAATACAAAAATATAGGAGAATATTAGAGGCTTTGATGTAATAGAATTGTTAGCATTAATAGTGCACCGCAGACAAACCAATGTTGAAGGGACTGTGTGTTGGAAATTAGTTGACATGTACAAAAAATGTAGCGTGCAGAAAAAAGTGAAAACTGTCAGTGCGGAACAATTGTAAGTACATCGTCCTGCTATAAAGTCATAAAAAGGGGGAAAATGTGGTCATTTGTGTGTTTTTTTCGCTAAGGAGAAGAACAAAGAGCAAAATATAAGCGCGAGAGGGTGAGAATTCACGATAGCAAGTGGAGATTTATAGTTCAACAATCCAAATTTAGCAGGATGTCTCCACCGAGAGTTGGAGCGTTGAGTAGGGCCAGACGAAACACAAAAACCAATGCTCGGGCAACACAAACAGGGACAAAGGACATGCCAAAAATCATGGATGTCGATGAAATTCATACTCTAGACTATGATCCTACTACCACGCAAGTGGACGAGGAACAAAGCCCATCACAGGAGGTCGAGAAACCGGAGGAGGACTCACAAAGAACAGAGTCTGACGCATCAAGAAGAAAAGGGCCACATACCGAAGAACATGCCATGGGTCCGGAGTAGCAAGGCCGAGAATCAGAAGAGGAATACGAAACAAATCCTGAGGGCATACTAGAGGTAGGGGCGTCATCCTCACAAGGGAATAAGAAAGTTCAGGTTGAAGGTAGTGCACAAGGCATACAAGGTGCATAGGCAGAGTTGGAAATAATAATGCCAAAAATCCACGACGGAGAAAAAGAAGATGATGAAATGATAGGAGGAGAAAACACGATGAATTACTCAGACCACGACGTGGCAGACATAGTCAAATTCTTGGATTTCGTGCAACATAATTACATGGATAGTAGAGGAGAGGGCCCATTAGGAGCGCCATTGTTGGATCCTGCATAATGGATCCTGGGGCTCTACAACATAGGGATCATGAATTAGCTTGATATACCACACTTTGGGTGTGGTAAACACATCAATGGATGTGTGAAATAGCTCCTAGAAAAGGTGCATGGAGGAATTTTGTGGATGGATAGTCCAATTCCTATCAATGTGGATTTGATTGCAGATATCACTAGGCTACCCACAGATGGGGAGAAACCAGAGAAATATTTGGAGGATAAGACAAAAGAAAAGGCCATCTCGATGAAATCAAGGCGAAATATGGAACAGATAGAGGAAATAGGGGAATCAACATCAATGCCATAAATGATCCTGCAATGAGATTTTCTACAAGGCTGCTAGGGTGAAAATTAATGCACAAATGCAGGAAGGAGGAAGTACCAGCAAGAGTGGTAGTAGCTACAACGTAGTGCGCGAAGGGGAGCTCGATGAACTGGGCCCTGTACTTCCTCAATTCCTTCCTGGAAGACTGCAAAGACACACAGGACTGGGGATTTGAGTTCCACTACTTGTGGTTACTCATCCTCATTGCACTTGTAGGGTGGCAAGAACCGACATATAATATATTTCTGCAGAGAATAGGAAAGTGTGGTGTAGCCCGCTACACTTCTCTTAGGAGCACAACAAACCCAAAGATGAAGAAAGTGAACAATGATGTATTCACTCTATACTTGTCAGAGATCCAAAACCACTTAGCCGACATGTGGAGGATTTCCCCTGAGATAGTCCAAGAGTTTGGACATTTTTCCAACTTTCATGCAACGTGCCATAACATGTGGTTGCAGGCGAATAGGGACCCAACCAAGGAGTGGATATATCTGAACTATTGTGTGATGATGCAGAATATAAAAATGGAGGTCCAAGAGTTTCCTGATGAATGGAAGGTGCCAGAAATTCCAAGGACAGTGCAAGGAGGACAGACTCAGACGTAGGATAGAACAGTTCCTGCATCGCAGACATGCAAAAATGGTGCCATCAAGAAGAAGAATACACCACAAGTTCTAGTGGGGGGAAGAAGCCCAATTCAAAAGAAACATAGGACGAGAAAGAAACCATAACCATAGGGTGGTTCTAGATAAGGCCCACCACGCACAGGACATGCACCAGGAGTTACAAGAGAACATGTGCACACAAAAAAATACATGACAGAGACACATGATATACCTATGGAGGAAGAAATTGGGCAGGGGACATGTATGGATACAAAGATTCCAGAGACATCTGATCCATCAGATGCCCAAAGGAATAGGATAGGGGAGAAAGCAAGTGGCTCCAGGAAGAAGGAAAAGGTCCATAGAACACCACCTCATACATCGAAGATCGACTATTAGAGGCATGGGAGAATGCTGAGAAGCATAGGGCTTCGACTATGGAGCAAGTACAAGAAGTGAAAACTACACTGGAGCAGTTAAGGATCAAGGAAGAGAGACCACAAAAAGATAAACCAACAAAAACTAGGGAAGGAATGCCTGCTGGAGAAACAATGCAAATCACAGCGCATGGGAACACCAGTTTTATCATAACACCTGAAATGATATTCATCGACAAGAAAGCATCACAAAAGCCCCTGAAGGAAATTGAGACATTGGACTTGGCGTTGGCCAAGATCCCGACGAAGGTGCTGTATAAATTACAGATTAGTGTCACACAGGAAATTCAATCCAATGCAAGGTTTTACTCGACGAACTTACATATAGCGCAAGAAGAGAACATCACACTAAAGGAAGAAATTATCCAAGAAGGGCAGGAAAATAAGATAGCCTAGCAAAAGGTAGAGGAGATGGAGAAACACATAAGTGAATTATTTCAAACCATCCTAGACAGTGCAGGGCCAAAGGAAGTATCTTCTGAGGAGAAAATGAGGAAAATAACAGAGGCCTTGGAGCAATACAAGAGACAAATAAAGGAGCTGGAGGAGCGCGCAGTACCCACTACTTCTCCAAAATTCAGAGCATAGTGAGAGAAAGACACAACAACATTCGCAAAAAACATAGCACAGGATATACAACGAATAACAAAGCTGCTGGAGAAGAGCGCCCAACTGTGGACACAACTCTTAGAAGATGGGAGCTTGCAAGAGATGCAAGGAAGGGAAGATAAAGTGCATGCAGTAATGGGGGATTTAAAACAACCACATAAGACAATGCCATTGCTCGAGAAAATCAAGACTGTGAAAATGATGAAGATCCTACAAGTAGAGGAGAAAGTAGTGTAGGCGTAGAAAATTGCAAGACAGGCTCAATTGGAGCCCTTGCAGAAAAAAGGCGGAGCAGTTGGTCATGGAGATCGATGAAACAAAATTGAACATAGAGTAGATAGGCTTGGAGGGAGGAGATATATTGGAACATCCAGTCACCGCACAGATGGTAGAAGCCATGGCGGATAAGAGCAACCAAGATCAGAAGCAATGCCAACAAATAACAAATATATATGAAGCATTGGCACATGCAGTGAAAGAAGGAGTTAGTGAGTGACTTGGGGCAAGTCACGATGTCAGTGTTGGGGGCCTGTTGGCACATGCCAATTTTGGGAAAGAATCAAATCAACACCATAAAATAAAGAGTGCGCTGAAAACAAAGAAAAATAGGGAGCGTGCCGAAAAAAGAGGAAAATTATCCCTGAGAAAAGTAGTTACAAAGTGGACAAACTGCTGTAGAGTAGTTGGAAAGTGGACAAGCACCGACTTGGAGAATGGTTGGATCGAGGAACAATCGAGATTGAGTAGTTGGAAAGTGGACAAATCTAATCTACTTAGGGTTAGGGTTTTTGTAAGGGCTTTGTCCCATTTTTGGTATAAGTAGAAGGTATTAGGACTGTAAAAGGGGTTAGTTCGGAGGTCCTTTAGTTGGTTAGGAAGTTTTGTTGAGAGAGTGGTGAGATGCTCTCAGTTTTGTGAGGACTATTGCGATCTGTGTAGATCGATTGTAATGGAGGAAGAAATGTACAGTGCACAACACTAGATTTTGCATGAAGAATAATAAAGAGATGAAGTGACTCATCTTTGTGGACATAGCCCCAGGAGGGGGTGAACCAAAGTATATCTTTTTAATGTGTGTATGTGTGCAATCTTTCTGATTATATCTGCGTTAATGAGTTTTTATGATGAACATGTAAGAATAACGAAGGAGATAATACTGTGCACTAAGGATAAACTAATGAACTCTGTGGAAAAAGCCTAATGGATGAATGTCATAGTTAGTATGCAGATCTAAATATTGTATTACAGTAAATCAGTGGATGTCATTTAATATATGTTGTTATAATGGTGAATGGAGTTTTGTTGGAATAATTGTGTCAATGGTCAGAACTAACATCCTGTTAGGGTTAATAAATGGGTATCTGAGGGTTAACAAGTGAATAGATATAATGCCCCTGAGAGAGAAACACATCCCATCCCATGGTTGCAGACACATGAGTCTTGAGGCCACCCATTTAARCCATCTCGGGTGAGACTRCGCAGTGCACTTTGTGCGTTGTGTTGCCTTCTGGTATCCAAAAGGGTCAATGGTCGAAGAGTTGTTGGTAATCCTGTAGTTAGAACCTAGGTCATCCCATAAACAACCAACAATTCTTATGCCTTCCTCTCTCTATAGAACAAACCATGAGAGAGATCCCCTTTCCTTAGTCCTTTCCCTCTCTATATAGAGTCCATCTAGTAAAGAACCCAATCCCTATGGTTCATTATTTTATTATTTATTATATTTCAGGGTTTCTTCATTGAATACAGTTACTTATTTAACCATTCTCTTTATTTTCTAGATGTCCATAATAATTATTTATTATGACCCCCTTTAAGTATAATTATTATATAATTGTTTATTATTATTTATTCCAATAATAATTTATTATAATTGTTTTAAAGAAAATTATTATATTCATAATATTATTATTATTATTATTTATATTCAATAATAATATCGTGGGGCATGACATACACCCCTCCTTCAAGGAACTTCGACCCGAAGTTAGCTTGATTATGTTTCTTATAGGTTTTTAATTAACTCACCATCCTCCACAAAACCCTCGGTTATCTTTTGTACCTTCCACAACACTCTATGTTGGACAAGTATAAAGCCACCCAAGTGACTACAACAAGCATCGAAAGTCCACATCACAACACCGAGGAAGCGTAAGTACTCTCTAGGTGTCCTTCCCAACTTTTGGAACCAGGCTTAAAGCCTACCGATCTATCCGGAGGCCCCCAAGGCTTGAGACCTCATCTACCTAGGCATACAACTGGATCGATACTCATGTACACCAGGCATCTCGAAAGGATGTCCATAATAATTATTTGTTATGACCCCCTTTAAGTATAATTATTTATTATTATTTATTCCAATAATAATTTACTATAATAGTTTTAAATAGAATTATTATATTCCTAATACTATTATTATTATTTATATTTAATAATAATATTGTGGGGCATGACAATACACATGGTGCTTATTTAGCCATTGTAGAGATCGAATGTTGATTTCCAAAATTGCCCTCTTAGGCTCCATAATACCACTTACCCCCTTCAGGGAACCCATACATAAGCTTAATACTTAGTTTTTGAAACAAGATTTTGGGATCCACAGTGGTATAAACTCATGAAATCACCCACCAATACCACCTTTTCCAAAACTGCTCTCCACACTTCGACCATAGATTTTTTCTTTGTCACTTGGCTTCCACTTGTACCCTTCAATTCAACCTGGCATGGGTTCCTCCATGACACCATGCAGTGTCCACTTAATAACCCCAAGGTTACTTTGTGGCCCTCATCACCACATGAACCATTCCTAACGACCATTTCCTTGGAAAGTTAACCTTGAATTTTTCCAAATTGACACTTGGACAATATCCACTTGATTGCCATGATTTCCTGGTAAAGGCCTCCACATCATTGGCCTATTAACTTATTCTTTCACCCTCTAGACATAATTTTGATCTCATTACTAGCAATTTGAACTTCTATCGTAACCAAATTTGGGAATTTTTTTTTCAAACTATTCTCATTGAGACATTTCATCAAACACGACATATAAATTGCAAATTCTCCTTGTATAGTCAAATCCAACACATACAACCCCGGTGCTTTAACTAGAAGCTCTGCAACATATGACCATCAACATTAATCCACCTCAATACATTAATTTCATTGATTTAACATACACTTTCCCCAATCTTCATTGAGGATTTTTTTCAATTAGTTGGTATGCAACTACGATTTCCATTTGAACACCCAAATTTTGTGCCCATAACATCTCCAATGTTGAAATCAAAGCTCCAATGTTATTTCCATCCAACACTACCCACAAGATAAATTTGCCTCATAAACCATTTGTGAGGTCGAATTTAACATCTAACAATAATAAATTATAGAATTCATATGATAATATAAAATAGAAATGGAAATAACAATGCATATTTTGAATTCTTTGATTACCCATTAAAATCAATGCATTAGCAAAACACAAAAGTAGTCCACGAAAACAAAAACATGAATACTTATTTGAAAATTAAGCCATGTGCACTAGATTGGTTGCTAAGGAGTTATTTTCCACCTATCTATAGGAATCATATATGGATTCCACCCCCAAGCCATACCATGATACCACCAGGGTCAAGGAATCTCATGTGGGGCTCTAATATCACCCAACCCAACCCATTACTCCTAAGACAAGATATCTGCTCACTATAGATCTCTCTAGTCCCTCTTCCAACAATCAAACCAATAGTGATAGTCTCTTCCACTACCCCACACAACACTAGGAACACTCACTCTTTCTTTGCTCAATGGTCCCTTAAAGTACTCTTCCCTTCTAGTGCTCTTAGTGTATGTAGAAAGAGCTCAATATATTGTTCTCCTTTTGGTATTAACCTAGGATAGAAACACTTGGCCTCAATATAGTCAATGAGAAACAATCCCATTTTCTTCCACATTTTGACTAGTAAAATTCCCCAACCTATATGGGCACTTACTAGCCATAGGCACATGGAAAAACTCTCTCCATAATAGTCATACTAGCCATAACAACCATGACAACTAGAGGAACACATCCCCATAACATGCAAGTAGTATCCTCCTCTTTCCCACTAATGGGTGAATACTCATAATGGTAGAATGTATGTAAAAGACAATGAGAGACATTTTCTTGCATGAGACCTAATCTCTTTCCAGGGATATGATACTTGTACTTAGTTCACACCCACAAGTCAAGGATTGATGATATAACTTGTAAGAAATCATGGGCAAAAAAGGGTAGTGCTTCTAAATGACAATGACAAGGTCAAATCACCCAACAACCCCCTTTCCTCTTCCCATCTTGCAATATCATAGTCCCCTCATTGCTCCCTCGAATAACTATTTTGGTGGATATTAATTATTATGCACTTTCATTTTTATA
This sequence comes from Picea sitchensis, assembly GCA_010110895.2. Taxonomy (NCBI): domain Eukaryota; kingdom Viridiplantae; phylum Streptophyta; class Pinopsida; order Pinales; family Pinaceae; genus Picea; species Picea sitchensis. Next base: position 51,983 of record SNQJ01S0012280.1, read on the forward strand.
CACGCCTTTACATATACATGAGCATATTATGGGAAATATACCCACCACACTGTAAATCTAGCCCACCATTTGGACTCATATGCATTCACTAGTCAAGCCTTGGTTTTGAGCTCCACACTATGAATATTTACAATGCATTTCACATATTTACAACATGAAATCACTATATCTCAACCCACATGGCTTGGTTCTCATCACATAAATCACTTCACACACTAATACATGATTTATCCATATTATATTCAAAAGATCAAAACTCAAATATTACAATGAGATTTTCAATTTATTAAATAACTCAAAATCCTAAAGTGTAAATTTATATTATTAATCTATAAATATTGCTTTATTTTTCTTTTTATACTTAAATATGAAATTTATTCCTGTGTAGAATTACTTGCAAAATGAAATCTTGTTTTGCAAAATCTCATATTAGTCATACATCCTCCTTACAAGCTTTACAATGTACCATAAATAACTTTATATATATATGCAAAATACTAAGACATGGGTAAATGTAATTTTACAACATTGTGACATTTGTTTACTAGTTGCTTTAATGTGATGCATTGATGAGTACAAGAACATGCATATGTTGATAGTAAACTTTGGATGGCATGGGATAGAGACAATACATGGGAATTGCATTGGAAGAACGTGGTGGCTGTCATTTTAAATAAGATTTTTTTAAGTTGGTGGAGTATCTTATCGGTGATAGATAGAGAATGGTGGAACAATAATTATTAAATAAGATATGTGAAGATACGTCGTTACATTTTTAGAGATTTTTTAAAATGTAAAATTAGCTTTTGTTTAAATTAAAATAATAATATAAAGCATCACATCGATATTGATGAATTATTTATGTTATTTTATTAATTTTAATTAATGCATTTTGACAAAAAGATTATGTTTAAAGATGTTTGAAACTGCGTTTCAATTGAGATAAGTTGTAAGTGTTAGTTTATTATTTGAAATTATGTTAAAAGATGTTTGAAACTGCGTTTCAATTGAGATAAGTTGTAAGTATTAGTTTATTATTTGTTTTACATTTGTGTTGATTTATGTGGACTTAAGATTGAATGGAAATCCCTAAAAAGGAGTTGTCTTGTCCAATATACGTTTGAGTTAGGGTAAGGTACATGCAAGCTTGTCTTCTTATCAATATTTTGTTTTATTTTTAATTATTTTTGTTTTTTTCTTAAAATATTTTTTTTTATTGTTTTACGAAGTCATTATAATAATATACATGTCAATACATACATTAAAATTGGTTACTTGTTTTGTTAAATAGATGGAAACCAGAATAGATGGTCAAATGTTTTAATGTTTTTGAATTCTAGGAAGAAAAAAAAACTATGAACAAAATAATATTGGATCTTCCATGATAATCCCGACAGAAAAATGCATAATGATAGAAGAAAACAATGAAATTAAATAGTGGGTGAATCCAAATTGCTTTCGTCATCATGAGGTTGAGGCCAGGTAGGAGCGAAAACGAACGACTGGGTGCATGTCGGACATCTTCATTTGTCTGGCTCGCTTGGAAGGGAATCAAACAACATATCCAAGCGACGATTGAGGATGGTGTGTCGGTGAAGCTACTCTGCCATATCTCGCCGCATAGCAAAGATAAGGTCTAAGTGTTCCTGTGAGAGGCGACAAGTACTAATCTGTTCTGGCTCTGGAGCTGTGATGAGTGGAGGTTAACCGGTTGGAAGGGCCTCCTTGTTGTGCTCCACATAAGGGATTTCTTCTTCTATTATGAAGGTTTCCATTACCAAAGCAGAGTCAATTCCGTGCACAGACTGTCCAAAAGTGTAGGGCGGGGCTTGAATGTTGGGCACTATGTAAAGGAGGGAGGCCGAAGGGATTTGTGGTGGGATTGAAGGTATCTCTTCCTCAACATAGGCCATGGGAGGACTTTCATTCAACCAATTCTGAGCCGAGGAAGGAGAAGGCATCATAGAAGGGCTACTGTGGCTAAGCAAAGAAGTGTGAGGCATGGAAGGAGGGGAGGAGGAGCTTAGCTTGTGCTGCCGAGCTACAAAGCTATAGTAAGCCAACCCACGCTTAGGCTTTCCTCTTTCCCTGTGCATGGAGGAGGGAGTAATGAGAATGGAAACCAGAAGCAGAGTGGAAATGCAGGAAAGGAAATAGTCAGGGCGACACATGAAGCCAAAGACAGAAGCAAAACCAAATAACTATTGCCATTTCTTACCTCCCAAATTATAGCCGAGTTAAGAAGGTGAAGTGTCGGAAGGGCCGAGTGGATAGGTCTTGTGTGATTCGTACCAGTCCAGGCATGTTGTCGATGCTGCATTGAGTGCTCCATTATACTAGCCTCTATATGTAGACACACTTGTGATCCTGTCAATTGAATGCCACTCATACTGCGATGTCTAGAGGAGGGGGTGACGGCAGGGGAAAATAACTTCTCATTTTGCATGGAGTCTAGATGTCACTCCATCCGGGGGATTCTTGTTTTATTTTTAACATACTATTCTTATTGATTTTTTTTTTTTAATTTGTTTATAACAACAACAATAATAATAATTTAATTTTAAGATTATGGTTAAGCTAGACATTAAACTGGTGTATGATACTCTCTTGTTTGTGGGATAAAAATTCCTCCGTATAAAAATTTGACTGTTATACTTAGGGTAATCAAGGGGGCCCTGTTATCGCACGGTTTGTAGGAAGGGTTTAGGTAGCTTGAGTCAAGGCTTAAAACCGGCGTAACAGGAGCTTCCCCACCCACTGTCACCTCGAT
>SNQJ01S0012280.1:63870-87900 GCA_010110895.2 Picea sitchensis
AATGGTCAAGAGGATTAATGTAAGATCCAAGCAGTCATCCGAAATGAAAGAAACCAAATGCATACATAAGAAGGTTATAACGATCAAATATGACACATACCATGATACCTCGAACCAATTACCTCATGGAGCAAGAGTCCTCTTCGATGCAAGCCCAGGCCGGTAGTGGTGGAAACTGATACTGCTGACAGGACAAAGCTGGCTGAGAAGAAGAAAGNTGTGGGCCTCGAGACATGATCTCCTAGTTATCCCTGGATATCGGGGATAATAGGCCCCATCAAGGGGTCCCATTATGGGACCCCTTGATGGGGCCCCCTTGATTACCCTAAGTTCTTAGGGTAAAATTATCCATGACTCTACCGCATTACCTTACATGGGTTTTCCATGACTCTACTGGAATTGATGGGGCACCAATACATGATGAACCCTTATGACTCTATCGGAATTGATGGGGCACCAATACATGATGAACCCTTATGACTAAACGGTAAACATACTCAATACGTTTATACTTGACTTTTTCTTTACAAAGGTATTCAAATATCTATGTAAAAATAATTTGATCTTGACTTGATGATGGATGACCTTAACAAGCCTTTATTAGGTTTTTAAGGCTTACTTTAATTGTTAAGACACATAATCTTTATTTTGAAAATAGGTGTTCATGAACATAATCTGAGGACTTGTACATGGTATTTTTTGTATACTTTTTTAAAGTCTATAAAAATATGCATATCTTTGTATCTCCTCTCAATTTGAATTTATAACCTCTTAGAAAGAAACACTATTCTTTACAAATTTTATATTTTTATTATTTTAAATTTGTTAAATAATAATTAGATAAATGTTTGTATGTTTTTTTATAATCTTTTTCCATGTGTGAATTGGAATTATATATGTTTAAGATATGGTGTATGTGTATCCAAAAGAGTGATTAACAACAACACCATCAATCAAATTGCTCCACATTAATGATAAATGCCTTGGAAATGAAGAATGACATGTCCACATGATATGGAAGAAGTTACCATAAGTAAATTTATATCAAAATGTAAAATTCTATTAAAATGTTTGTTATTAAAATGTATGTAATTTGATAAATAATTTTTTTTCCTTAAAATCATAGTTTATTAAAAATAATAAATTACATTTCCTATATATATAAACATTTTAATAACCTTCAAAATAACATAGAGAATACAAGGACTCCTCTCTTAAAAAATAACATAGAGAATACAAGGACTCCTCTCTTAAAAGAAAATAATAAATTACATTTCCTATATATATAAACATTTTAATAACCTTCAAAATAATATAGAGAATACGAGGACTCCTCTCTTAAAAAAAAAATAATAAATTACATTTCCTATTTATATAAACATTTCAATAACCTTCAAAATAACATAGAGGATACGAGGACTCCTCTCTTAAAAAAAAAGCCCAACAATCCAAACTATTATATCATTAGTTTTTATGAAGAAGCATACAAAGTTCAAAATTTCTTCTCTCATTTACATTTAATTATATTCTTGCAGTTTGATAAGAACTAAGCAAGTTCAAATAACATTTAATTCTATTGTTGCAGTTTGACAAGAACTAAGCAAGAGATATTGTTGCAGTTTGACGAGAACTAAGCAAGAGATTACACATATAGGCCCACTAAAATATCATATACATACACTAAAATATCATATACATAAGAAAAATAAGTGAGCTGAATATACAACCATCTTGAGAACTCCATGGTAAAAAAACTCCATCGTCAGATTATTAAAAAAATAAAATGAGCTGAGTATAGAACCATCTTGAAAACTTCATGGTAAAAAAAACACCATGGTCAGAAAAAAATAAAATAAAATGGAAATATTCAAAATTTTGATCATCTCTACATTCTTGAATATTCCACAATCCCATGTCCACATGTATACTCCTACTTTTAATAGATCATCCTTTTTTTCACTCCTTTTCATGTAGACGTAGAGTAAAAGATTGAGTTAAAATTGGATTTGAACACTTGATAAACCTTAATAAATAATGTTCTAAAATGTTTATTCCTCTCATTCAATTTATTCCTTTTACCACTAAGAAAATTAACTAAGGGCCATCAATAACACAATTGTTTGTGCCGCTACCAAAGTCGACCTCAAACTTGTAAAATTATGACTCATTCAAATGAATTACACCACCAACCCCATCGGAAAGTTTTGATAAATGATATCAAGGCCACTAAATAATTAATAAATTAGCATGTTAAGGAAAGGTCAAATGAAGAAGAGAGTGAGTTGCTAGATAAGGGAGTGGAAGCCATAGGAAAGTTTTGATAAATGACATCAAGACCACTAAATAATTAATAAATTAGTATGCTAAGGAAAAGTCAAATGAACAAGAGAGTGAGTTGCTAGATAAGGGAGTGGAAAGTCAAATGAACAAGAGAGTGAGTTGCTAGATAAGGGAGTGGAAGGGGAGAATGAGTAGCTAAGTGATTATGATATGTTATTTAACGATAATAGGAATCAACAATTAAGCATCTAAGTGAGAGAATGACATTTAGACAAACAAAAAAAAATGATCGTAAAAGTGTTGTCAATATGTCAAAACATAATCTAGATGAGTTTTTTTTATCAATATATTAAAATAAGGATTACATTTTATAAGAATTTTAATCAAAAAATTGGTCTATAGTATTAACAATGCCATAATTTTTTTTCCAAATTAAAGTATGGAAGAAGTAACACAAATGTGGATAGTTACTATATAATAATAATAATACAATTTTAATATCATGTTAATGTCATGACCAAGTCAGACATCAAAATCATGTATATAACCTCCTTATTTATGGAGCAAAAAATCCGTGCATAAAACAATTTAATCTAAAAATACAAGTTAAACAAATAAGAAATAATAACATTCATAAATAAATATATAATCATCGCAAATCAAACAAGGTTGCATGGCAGCGTATACCTGCCGCTATGCAGGTATAATACAATAAAACAATAGTTGTATTGAATCCACTGCCGCTATGCAGATATAATAAAATAAAACAATAGTTGTATTGAATCCACCGCATGCATCGAGATGAATAACAAATTCATTTGTTGAATATCGCAGTCAAGCGTCATTTCATTAAAGGACGTTGAAGATCCTTCTGCAGCCTACACAACAACGACAATAAGAGATGCATTTGAACAACTAATCACAATTTAGAAAAATGTTTTAACTAAAAAAAAAATAAAAAAAAATTGTAATGTTATACCTTTAAAAATGTTCAAAATTATTTTGGTCAAACCCCAGCTAAAAGAGAATCAATAGCATATCCAATACTATATACCACTGCAAGTATAATAACCAATATCCCTTCACATTATTTTGAATGATCTAAAAAAAACCCAATTTCATAAAACATTTAGATTATACATTCTAAAACGCTCAAACCTATATTTAAGGTTAACACTTAACATTTGTAATATAAAAATAAAACTTATATTTAAGTTTAACCCTTAAAAAAATTGTGAAATAAAAAATACAAATGCCATCAACTTTGAATTGTACAAAATATTATATTATTTTATTTTAACTTTAACACTCAAATAATTGTGAAAGAAAACATACAATTGTCATCCATTTGAATCATACCTACAAAATATTATTTTATTTTATTTAAATGTGCTTAGGAAAAAGGTACCCATTAAATGAGAACAACCAAAAAAATAAAAAATGCATATCCATGCCAAAAAAGAAAGGGTTATTTATTTATTTAACAAGATGGGTCCCCAACTTTTGACAATATATATATAAAAAAAGAAATATGTATTACACTAACATTGGGGGAAGTGAAGGCAATAAGACTTCAAAGTTTTTGGCCAATAAGATATCACATAAATGAGATTTAAAATTAAAAATAAATAATTATTTTTTAAAACTTTGGATAAAGAGGTGTATATTTTATGGTCAACCATGAACTAATAGAAAGTCAAGCCTAACTCAAAACTATATACCATGCCTATCGACAAGTATAATAATGAAAAGATGACAAAAATTATAGATAAAAACAACTACCATAAGAAAATGATAAATGATATAACATTTGATGACAAAAAATACTTACAAAGTAATGGATAACAACGGTGCTAAATAGTGATGAAATCAATAAAAATCTCCTCCCTTCCTTAAGAATTAAGGAAAAAGTTGATTCCCAAAATTGAAATCATGCCACGAGTCTATGCATTGCTTAGACTCCATGATGAAGGTGTCCCATCAAGACCCATTGTTGACATGAAACGCTCAGCCACTTATATCCTTGTAAAATAATTGGCAAAGATGTTGTTCCCCTTTCCAGCAAGACGTTCATTTTGTCATCCTCGTCATCTTTAATGTTATGTCTCTTTACACCAAAGTTTTAGTTAGGGAAGCCATTGATGAGAAACTATGAATTTAGTGGAAATATTCTCTAAGTCAACAGATTTCAATTTTAGTGGTTTCATTCAAGAAACTATGAATTTAGTGGAAATATTCTCCAAGTCAACATATTTCAACTTTAGCGGTTTCATTTAGGGAAGCCATTGATGAGAAACTATGAATTTAGTGGAAATATTCTCTAAGTCAACATATTTCAATTTTAGTGGTTTCATTCAAGAAACTATGAAGAAACTATGAATTTAGTGGAAATATTCTCTAAGTCAACATATTTCAACTTTAGCGGTTTCATTTATGAACAATGGATGGTGTTGTAGTGGGCACCCCTTGTTTTTAGTGGTAGTGGATATTTTCATGGAATATTTTGATAGAATGACTATCAACATCTTTCTTCTTAAATTGAAAGGGAGAAAAGGTTCGTTGATATTACAATTACATGATAGTACAAACATTAATTTGTTATATGGAAGAAAAATATTGGATGTTTTTTTGGAACTTATTTAAATAGCCTTTAGGTATATATTAAATTTAGTTTGCAAGTGTAAGAAATGGGAGTTTTTTTTTTTTTTACACTTATTATTATAAAAATTGATGGGAGGCTAACACATCAAGTTTATAAAAAATGAAATTATTAATAATAAATATTTGAACATTGTTTATACAGTTGGAGTAATCAACATTTTTGTAATAAGAGTTTTTAAATTATTTGATGAATATTTTTGTAATACGGGATTTTAAATTATTTGATGATGAATATTTAAGAAATGAACTAAATAATTAATAATTTTTAAAGAAAATGGTTACACATAACCAAATTAAGGAAGTTTTCTGAAAAATACAAGGTAGATACTAAGAGACACACTAAAAAGGGATAGAAAGAGATTATATTGAGAGTTGAAGAATCACTATGCCTTATATAAAAGGTACTACATATTAGATTGAAAATGTTTAGGAGGAAGAGCATTAAAATTATATTTCCCTCCATCTACACCATTAGGGGTCTAGGGGTATGATAGACTAGACCAAAGATTTAGTAGAGCATTTTAACAAAAATGTGTATACATTATAAAATAATCTTTTGATAGAACATACATCGATGAGACTAGGCACTCATTACAAATAAGGCTAAAATATCATTGTGCAAACACTGCACACAATCTTGTGAAAAAAATCCACTTGGCATAACATTAGAATAAAACCAAACACCATATATGTGCGAAGGATGCTAAAATGATTTCTAAAATTGATCATTATACAACCAAGCAAGTAAGAGGTGGTATTTAACACTTTCATTGAATGACCATCAATATCTTCCCTCTTAAATCAAAATGGAGAAAAAAGTTCACTGATCTTACTAGTAAGGCTAAAATATCATTGTGCAAACATTGCACACAATCATGTGAAAAAATCCACCGTCGCATGACATTCAAATCAAACCAAACACCATATATGTGTGAAGAATGCTAAAATGATTGCCAAAATCGATCATTATACAACCAAGCAAGTAAGGGAGGTGATAGAGTTTAAAAATATGATAATACAATGAATAGGGACGATGGACTTAAGTTGAGTGAAACATGGTGGCCTATAACAACCAATATCAAAGCTCATGGAGAGACAAAGTGATTAAATAAATGAGTTAGAAGTTGAAGTTAACATTCTATTATTAAGAGGCTAACTCCACCTATTAAACATTCCAATATCTACATGGACCTTTATTAATAAGATTTTCATTTTGTTACAAATTCTCCCCTTCAAGTGCAATTATTTCTTCCTAATGATGGATTATGTCTTAATAGTGTGAAATGTTGGAAATTAATCAAAATTAGATACAAGTTTTCCATTTCATCAAATTAGATACAAATTTATTTTAATTTTATTTTTACTTGACTTTAATTAGATTTGATAACTTATGCAATGCCCCATTTTCCCCCACCTTGATCTTGTTCATGACTTGAAGGTAAACCCTCAGAAGTTAGGGTAGCCCATTTTGCATTTTGAGACTTCAAAGACTAATATGTGTTATATTTTTATGGATCACTTGGACTCTTGTACCACCTAATATACTGTGGTGTACCTTGATAGCTAAAACAAAATATTAGAGAAATATAGACAAAAATATAACTACAAAAGACAAATAAAATAGAACCAAAGCAATGCACCAAAAAGAGTAGGAAAACCTTTATTGATATTCTAAATAGGAAGTAATGTTCACTTGGCTCTTTGAGGGGCCAACTTCCAATTGAGTAGAGCTCCAATACAATACCAACCACTTGGTACTCGATTACATAGCTTCTAGTAGTATAAATAGTTTCTAACTTACTAAAACCCTAACCACATAGTGGGCCTTCCTTAATGAGGCTACGATAACTAACTAGTGGATCTTGTTTAATGAGGCCCCATTACATTTATTGATTGCACATTTTTATCACATCAATTTTTCTCACAAGAGACATCGATGAAGTTGTTCGAAAAATTCATCAGTTGGAAATACTAAAACACAATAAGGATACCTCATGGCTACTTTACATCACCCCAAAAAGAAAGAGAAAAAAAATTAGAAAGTGTGTTTTCATTCACTTGCACAGGTTGTTCGTACTAACACTTGTGCAACTTGTGTGACATTTCCTTTGAAATCCATGCAAATTTGTTTACATGAGACAACATAACTCCTTTGATGCATTTAAGGATTCAGGATTGACTCGGGTGGTTCTAGGTTGATGTATAGGAGAAATTCGAGCTATCATCTCATTTATGAAGAGTACTATGGCCTCCCATAGTCATTTTCAAGAATTGGGATCTCCATTTTGAATTAAGAGATTTTGCATTGAAACTAGCTCTTCAAAAGGTTTAACATTTCTCTATAAATGGAATCCATTGGGAAAGATTTGAAGAAGAGAAGAATTCCAAGGTTATGTTGTAGGAATAATATTTGAGATCATCTATCTTGCTCTCTCATCTCTATTGTTCATCACCCTCATGCTTGTTTGTGTACTTTCCTCAAAGAACAAAGACTTCTTCATTCACCATTGTTAGAGAGGGATTTCAAGAAGCGAAAGGACCCATCCTAAGGAGAGTGTTGGAGCTCATTTGCATCCAACCATTCTCCCCATGTGCTTTTACTCATTTTCATGTTGTGTTACAACAACCTACACAAACTTTGAGAATGATCTCACATTGATTCAATTCACACATTAGTGGTGGATAATCTATCATTAAGCTCATTCCTATAGTTGAATCATCTTTTGTATAATCAAACTAATATTTTCATTCACACGTGTCCAATTAGGAATTTGAATGATGCACACCGGTCTTGCTTTACAAAAACTGCTAATTTTCATTGACCAAATTAACTAATTAATTAATAAAGAGAGAAGATCAAATATAACACCAAGCTTGGTAAGTGTCATTGGACTGTCAAATATTAGAGCATTTGATTAATTGATAGTGAATTATGAAATTCAACATACTTGCAAAATATTTTCAGCACCGTGGATCTTGCTAGACCCTGTTAATTAGCCATTAATAAAAAAATATTTTAGAGAACAAGGTTGTGCTTTAAATGTATACATAAACAATCATATTAGAGTGGAAACAAAACAATTTTGTAAGTATTTCTTTATTGTTATTAGTATGAAGATATGTAAAACTAATAAGACTTATATATAGGAAGGTCACTCAACTTTTCTTTTGTTTTATATACAAATTTGTTAAGTTTGTATTTGACCCATCAACTATTGTACCGGTTCCCAAAACGGTAGAAACCTGAATATGCAAGAGAACACACTTGCCATTAGCCTTACCAAAAACCTCTTCAACATACTCTGCAAATTCACATATAAATGGATTAATATTGATATTACAAATTCATGCTCCATCTCAAACTTTATTATTCATAATTTCAAGATCTGAATCATCTTTCTAAACGTTTGTGTGGAGTGCTTGAACAAAGGCTACACTTACAAGTTATTCGTGTAAGAATAGGAATAAATATAGAATTAACAATGGTCCTCTCCCTTGTTTATTCCCCATATTGTCTTTTTGAATCATGACACATTTTGAAATAATAAATGAGACCCTTATATTTTGTGAAACACATTTTGAAATAATAAATGAGACCCTTATATTTTGTCATGACACTTAAGAAAGAGCAACCTAGTGAATACATATATTTTAATCTTTCTACAACAAACAAATGTTCACATGGAAGGTGGCTACAATCATCAAGCGACACCATGTAATGGTTAAACATAAACTGTAATTATTGATGTTTGTATGGGGTCGCCTCACCTTGAAATCTCCAATCTATATGACCAACGACTACAATTTAAGTTGCTTTTTGTGTTATTGGCAAAGTATGCACACCAATGTTTTTTAGTTTCTTAGTTTTTCTGGATTTGGATTAGTTTTTTTTTATGGATTTGAATTTGTGATTCAATGGATTCCATCTTTATTAATTTTTGAATTTTATGCCATTGAAATATTCAAGTAGAAATCCATGGTCAACTCATAGAAATGACTACTTAAAGATAAACAAACATACCTTAAACTTAAAGTATTACTTAAAAAACCATCATTTTTATTGATTTTTTGGGTTAAATTTTGATTCCTTCTCTAATTCTTCAACACTATGTGTTTTCCTTTGTGAATATTTTGTGGCATCCTTATTTTTAGTGTTAATTTGTTCCTATCAAGGAATTTTAGCATAGATTATAAAGTGACATTAAAGAAAATTCCATGGTTATTTGCTCAAAATGTGTTGTGGGTGGTCAAAATGTGTTGTGGGTGGTGATGTTGTATGGGTGTAGCATTTTTGGATGGATTACTTGGTCATTCAATGTTATCTACAATGTTACTTTACCTAATAAATTATCTATGAACTTGAATTTTACTTTTAATAATTATAAATTACATAATTCATATGTAAATATAAAAGAGCTAAATTCTTTCATTATCATTAAACTCAATGCATTGGCAAAATAGAAAAGTATTTCACAAGAGACAACTATGAATACTTATATGCAAATAAAGTCTTCTCCTCCAAATTGGTTGTTGAGGACAAATTTTCCACCTAGCTATAGGAATTGGCTATGAATTCCACCCCTAACCCAAACAATGATACCTCTAGGGCAAAGGAATCTCCTATGAGGTTCTAATCTCAACCAACCCAATCCATTACTCCCATGACAAACCATATTATCATTGTAGAGCTCTCTAGGCCCTCTTCCAGTAATTGGACCAACCATGCACTCTTCTCCACTACCCCACATAACACAAGGAAAACCCAATCTTTCCCTACTTAATAGTGCCTCATAGTACTCTTCCGTTCTTGTGTTCTTAATGTGTGTAGAAAAAGCACAATCTAATGTCTTCCTTCTGGTAATAATTTGGGACAAAAAATGCTCGACCTTAAGATAGTCAATGAGCATCAATACACAACAATAACATGGTTGTAGGTTTGAATATATTTCCTTAGCTACCATGGAAATTCTAGGCATGGTATCTCTATCTAACCATCCCATTTTCTTCCACATTTTTAGTAGTAAACTTCCCCAACCTACATGGAGTCTTACTAGCCAGGGGCACATGGTAAAATTCTCTCCATAATAGTCATACAAACCATAACATCCATGGAAACTAGTGGAAACATCCCCATAGCATGGGAGCAGGTCTCTTCCCCTTACCCACCAATGGGTGAATAATAAAAATGGTAGAATGTATGTAAAAGACAATGGGAGACATTTTCTTGTATGCGACCTACATGAGAGACATTTTCTTGTTTGAGATCTACTATATTCCCAAGGATATGACACTTGTACTTAGTTCACATCCACAAGTCAAGTATTGATGAGACAACTTGCAAAAAAGCATGGGAAAAATGGTAGTATTTCTAAAGGGCGATGGCAAGGTTAAATCACCTAACAACCACCTTTCCTCATCCCCTCTTGTGGTATCATAGTCCCCTTGTTGCTCCCTCAAGAAACTATTTTGGTGGATAATATATTATTATGTATTTTCATTTTTATACATGCCTTTACATATAAATGAGCATATAATGGAAAATGTACCCACCACATTGTAAGCCTATCCCACCATTTGGATTCCTATGCATTCACTAGTCAGACGACCTTGGCCTTGAGCTCCACACCAGGAATATTTACAATGCATTTTGCATATTTACAACATGAGATCATTATATCTTAGAACACATGGCTTGATTCCCATCACATAAAACACCTCAAACAATAATACATGATTTATTACATATTATATCGCAAGGGTCAAAATTGAGATGTTACATTCCACTCTCCCTTGGAATACGACCTTATTACATATTCTGGTAATGTAACTGAGATGTTACATTCCACCTCATCAATCGCCTCTTCAATGTTATTTTCCTATTGTAACGCCTGCATAACCATGTCGCCTACTGGTCGCAGAACCTTCGCCATCTCTTTGCGGAACATACCGTAACATACCCGTGATCTAACCGAAGCTAAGGCTACATAAATTTTCTGAAGCTGTACGTACCAAATATATACACACGTAACTCTTCGAAAGCATTATATATAAAATGTAAACATACAAATACATCTGTAAATACAAAGATTCACACTAAAATAATAGTAACATATACATGCATCATATACAAGAAATACCCATAAAAATAAACACGTAAATGACAATGCAACATGTAAATTTATCACACAATTGACACTTATCTTGGAAAGAATGTCACCAATTGCGTGCAGACCTTCCACGAACCTCCCAGCCTTAGACCACACCATTCATCACTCTCAACAGTAAGTCACCCCCTAGTTGGGACTAAAATCCACCCGGGTAAAGGGATTCCTAACCAGGCTAAAGGCTCATAGACAACAGGAAAGAATCCGTCTCAGGTGCCAACTCAAACTAACAACCTACAGTCCCTCATTCCCCACATGCCTATCCCACCCCCGAAAGTGTGCCCCTTCTCTGCTCGACAGTCCTTCGGCTGCCCCACTTTCTTTCCGGGCTTCAACAATAGGCCATACAAGAAGTCTCAGAGCAGTGTAGTTTCAGTTCAACACCTTCGGGAAATCAATTCCCAACAATTCTCTCACCCAGAGAGAAATTTCTCACAGGCCTGACAACCCGCCTCTTCAATATCCCACGGGCCTGACAACCCGCTTCTTCAGTCTAACTCCCAAGATAACCAGGTACACCAACACAAAAATGGCTATGAATATAGGTTCAGGTACAGTCATGAATATATGAAGGATAGCTCAATGGTGTGTGAAATGCTCATGGATGATTGACTAGATGACTGAATGATGGAAGGAATGATGGAAAAGATTGGAAAATCAACTAAGTCCCCACAATATGTATGCATGTACCCAACTCGACACTTGTCATGTTGGGAGCTACTTTGGCCCACTTGTCCCCAACTTTAGAACTTAGGATAAAATAATTATCCATACTTTATATTTAAGAAATATTAATATAATATTCCTTTTTTGCTTAAGCTCCCTAGCTTAGCCCTTTTTCCTTAACTTTTAGCCCCCACCCTTTCCCTAACTAGTGGATTTTAGTCCCCCATCTCTTTTATCGTGGTTGGTTTGCGCGCAACAATGTATTTTATATTAATCATGAGACATATACAAAATAGGCACACTGGCCTTCAACATCTAGGCTCTCCGGCCTAATCAAAACATAAGCATCCTAGCTTATAATAACTGGCTCACCAGTCTATAAAACATAGCATATACACAAAGGCTCGTTGGCCTCAATATTGTACACACTTAAGATGTTGCGCGCGGTATCCTAGAATGTGCACACTTCATCATTTTACTACGTAGTACATGCGTGCACTATGCCATGAAGGTGCATACAAAAATGATATTAAACAACTCACCAACTTAAGTACATTTGCATTTACATTTACAATTGGGTTCATCCTGGGGATATTACGGGTAGTAAGACCATGTTTCCATCTCTTTGTTCTTTAGATGCATCCACAATTCTATCCTCTTCATTGTAACTAGCATTTGATGGCTATCTAAACAACAATATCCCATAATTCCTTTTAGTACCTTGAGATGCTTCCAAGGCCTTAACATTTTGACATATACCTATAGCAATGATCAAGGTAAATATTCATATCATAGACATTTCTATGTAATAATTATTCCATCCATACAGATTTCAATTCATAATTGAAGCATATATATATATATGCTCCACATGACTGCCATGAGAAAGATTTGGCTCATTTTCTTCTCTGACACACACAAACATATATTGCCTTCTTGATCCCAACTAGCCCATATCATTTGTCTCTCATAGTATATTAATTCAATTCACCTCTTCTTTTCTACACTCACTATTGGAAAATTGGTTGTCAATGATGTCAACCCTAGAAGAAACCCCAAAGTAGGTTTTGAAGCCCCCATAAGTGATGGGTTTATTTAAAGGAATCTCCAAAGTGGTCCCCTTATGGCATAGCTCTAAGCATGGCCCTCGTAGGAAGATGATTTGAAGAAGCCTACAAGAATCCCTAGTGGTTAAGAAAATAGGTTACAATGTATGGTCAAAGAAACCTTGAGAATATGGTTAGGAAGCCCCAGAGGTGTGGTCATGAAGCCCAAAGTTGATTGAAGAAAAATATTATGAAGGAATCATAATTGCATGTAAAATCTCATTGGATTGATAGTCATCCTCAACCCATTTCCAACGATAGGTGGCATTTCATGTGGTTCCTCACGGTTGAGAAGTTATGCCCTCTTAAATATGAATCCTTGAAATCAAGTGAAGAAGCCCTAGATCTAAGGACAAGAAGTTACAAGTTGGCCCCAAAATTAATTAAAGGAGAAAAACAATTATAAACAAGAAGTTATAGGTCAACCCTAAATTCAAGTAAAGGAGGTATTTGGAAAAGTATAAATACCCATCAAGAGCCTCTCATTTCATCATCAAGATCAAGCAAGTGTGATATCAAGTAAGTGTGAAATATATTAGCACAAGAAAAGAAGTGGAACCGTGCGAAGGATGAAGATCTCATATCTCCAGATGTGAGAAGGGTTTTTTGGAAACTTTATCTGAGGTGACCCCTGTGGTTCAAGCATAGGGTGTCCCACGAGGCCCCCACTAGTTGTCTTGGTATCATCACAAGAGGCCCCCGCTGGTTGTCTTGGTATCATCACACAAGGCCCCATTTGTTGCTCGATCTAGTCTCGCGAGGCTAAGGAAAGGTTTGAAGAAGGTACTCTCTTATTGATATTGAAGCTGAGGAAGGTTTGACGATCTGAGATATGATGCACCAGGTTGTTTACAAAATGAAAGGTATGTTTTCTATATGTTTTGAGGCTTGCATCTTGTATATTTTGGTATATTCTTGAGGCATATCTTGGAGGTTATGATATATGCTTGAGGCATATCTTGGAGGTTATGGCATATTCTTTTAGGCATATCTTGGATGTTTTGGCACATGCTTGGGGCTTATGTCTTGGATATTTTGGCACATGGTTTGAGGTATATCTTGGATACTTTGGCACATGGTTTGAGGTATATCTTGGATATTTTGGCATATGTTTTAAGGCATATCTTGGAGGTTTTGGCACATGCTTGAGGCATGTATTGGAGGTCTTGGCACATAGTTTTATTCATATCTTGGTGATATTGGGTATATGATTTGGGGGATATTCTTGGAGATCTTGGCATAATATTTTTGAGGTTGTTGGGTTGAATTGGTTTTTATGATGATGATGTATCAATATCAGTGACAGTAACAATGATAGGTTGATTACCTCATTTATATTTTCGGGAGGAAGGAAGGGACAAGGAAAGGGGGTTGGAGCTTCCTTCCATTTGGAGCTAGAGAATACAGGGAGTTCAAGCTTCCTTTAGGTTGGTTCCTATAAATAAGGGGTTGGAGCCTCCTTCTAGTTGGAGATAGAGAATCTAGGGAGTTGGAGCTTCCTTAAGGTTGGAGCCTGTAAACTAGAGGGTTGGAGCCTCCTTCTAGTTGAAGATGGAGAATTTAGGGAGTTGTAGCCTCCTTTAGGTTGGAGCATATAAATAGGGGGTTGGTGCCTCCTTCCAGTTGGTGCTGGAGAATCTTGGAAGTTGGTGCTTCATGTGGATGTAATATTCATGATATATATTAAAAAATGTTCCGTGGTTTTCTACCATTTGGGTTTCCACGTAAAATTCTTGTGTAGTGTGTATATGTAGTTATATGTTTATGATATTTTGAATGCAATCGTAAGTGATAAATTGTTGATGACTTAATGTTTACATGTTATGGTTAAACATGGTAAAAAGTGCTCAATACTTGTGGCGACAGGTGCGGGGGGGATTTATTTTGATCTCGAAGGAAATGAGTTGTTAGCATTTTCTTGAGGACTCAAGTTGTTGGAAGCTAACCAGAATCAAGATCTCCTCCTGATAGGTGACTCATAACTTATAATTCAAGGATTAATCAATCTCATCACTGATAGGCCGACCTCACATCAAAGCCTCTTCTCAAGGATCATATCATAAGCTTGTAAGTTCAAATCTATCTCCTTTTCCATGATCTTCGTAAGAAAAATGGCCTCGCATACATAAAGGATAAGGAAGCCAGAGACATAAGACAAGAGATTCTAAAAATTCATAATGTTGAGCAACTTCATCCTCTCCCATAATCCTCTCTTCAAATACTCTAAGTTAACGAAGCAATGGTTACTTTTTTTTATATAAAGAACCATTCCAAGTTTACATATCAAGTTGCAGTCAAAGGTTTCCAATCATATACTTAGTTGTTGGAGCCACCACCTCTTGCAATCATTACAAGATCATCATTGTATGACATCCTCCTACTACTAAAACATATCAAGTTCCTACCTCTCATGCTCCCAGCGACAGTTAAGTGCCATCTCCCTAGCCTACAAGGATGCCTCATTTAGTTTGGAAGTATGGGATATCAAGTGGCAAGCTCGAGTCACTATGAACGATTGTGGAAGCACTAACCCCCTTGCTCCAGCATGCAAGCCTCCTCCCTCTCCCTCATGCCAGTGATAATGGTCGATGGTAATTTAAATCTCATGGTGTCTTGTCGAGTTCCATTTATATCATTCCTTCCCAGCTTATGGAACACCGATGCAAGGGTCATTTTGTCTTTAGATTGCAATATTAAGTGCATTTGGATCTCTTCTCTGCAAGCCCTCTGAGTAAGAATTGCTCTCAAGTTCAAAATATCTATTCTTTTTGGATCGGTGGCTACTGAGAGTAGAAGGAACAAGCACTCTGTCTTGTCAGTCATCATCTTCTCTATTATGACCAAATATAGAAAAGTCGGTCTCTATTCTTGGATTCCTCTTCCAATGGACAACTCATAATTTACTTCCTCCTCTCTCTCGACTCCTCATTGGCATTGTGAAACAACCCCATTTTTTTGTTTCAACTGCGAACTCTGGCAAGTGTATGAAGAGCTTCATCAACAAAAGGAAACCATCGCCTTGCTGGAACAATGAATACATGAGCTAGAAGAGCAGTTGGTTTCCAATTCTGAAAATAGAGACAGAGACATTGCGCTTATCATGTAAACTCTAAACAAGCTGAGTCGTTGTCTCAACAAGCTGAAGCATGTAATGAGAGTAAATCAACTTAGGGATGCTCATCAACAGTCTGTGGAGTCAATCAAAGATCCTCAGGAGGATGAACAAGAAGCACCATTCCTTCATGAATAGGAAGCACACAAAGAGGTTACATCTTCTAGAAATATAGGCTAGATATATTCTCTTTAGAAGCATTCATGGTTTTTTTGGATATTAATCTTCTTTAGCAGAGCACAGTCTTCTTGGGTTCAGTCTCATATTTGTACTTATGATACTTCAAGACTCCTAGAGAACAATACTTCAAGTTTTTGTGCTAATTTTGGTACTACTCTTCTGCTTTGCTCTAGAACGAGATTTTTTGATTAATACAATTAACCATTTTTGTTTAAAAAAAAGGTGCTTAATACTAATTCACCCCTAGTATTGGTGAATATTCCAACACACATGCTTCTAGGCTCAAGCATCCCCTTCTTTGCTAAATAGTGCCTTGGGTTATCCATCTTGCCAAGGATTTCACGTGCAAGAAGAGTGCAAACTTATAAAGAGTTATTACTAGGGTGTTCCACTAGTAGCCTCTAATAAAAAATAGCTTATAAGAATTAAGGCATATCACAGGGTTCTAGTGCCATCACAGCTCATGAGTTCCAAGTTACAATAGTCATCATCTATCCTTACTAGATAGATCCATCATCTCACTTATATCATACACTTGTAGTTACAATGAGACGTCATCATAAAAAATTCAATTAGAATTTTTAAATTTGTTTCATACCAAAATCATATTTCACAACTATAAGATCCTCCTCATAATGCTTCGCCCTTACATGTGGAAGCAACCAATTTTCACTATGGGCTAACACTCGTTGTCATATCCAAAAAAATTCTATCTACAATATGAACTTTCAATGAACCAAACAAACTATGAGTATTCATGCATATAATCCTTTCATTCCAACATTCACAACAACCCATGAAATGATCTCATAGTTATAACATACCAATAATTCAATTACTTTTGGTTTCCAACATATTAAATAAATGAAATGAAATATCTTTCATTATATATGAATTTACACAACTTAATAAAATATTTGTGCCAACATTTACATTTGCATTCACTCCATGTATCATTGAAATTTCAATAATGACATAATTCCAACTCATGTGATATACCATGACAATTTTGATAGCTAAACCAACACCTCATCACATCACCCCCCTCCCCCCCAACACTTGCTTAGTTATATGGACACCTTCCTCTTCAACCCAAACAGAACACCAAGAATATACCCTTTCTCTACTAAATAGTCCCACAAGCATACGGGAAGGTTAAGTTTCCATTATCTACTCAACGATTCCTTAGAAAACCCTTTCCCCTCTTATGGTGTTCTCAGTGTTGGAAAGAAAGTTTAAGTCCCAAATACCGACACAAGTAGGGAGACCGTTTGTTATTTGTGTAGCTCTATATGCTTTCCCAAGTCCAAGATCACATGGCTTCACACATGTTATTTCACATGGCATCCATTTTCATAATATTTAGTATATATACTCATTTACTATGGTTATTAAATCTTAACCAACACAACATAACATTCTAGCTCATATAAATGAATTAAAATATTTTAAGAAATCTTTATATGTCCAAGGATTCCTACCTTTACCACACCCCCACCTAGTTATCATTCACATATATTCATTCAACTGTCATCATAACACATCAATTAAGATATCAAGCATGACACAAGGAATTCTTACCCAATTCCCTTTCATCACTCACACGCCATTGCATGACCAATTTCATACTTGTATGATTTCCATCAATATCCTTGATGTTATTCGATCAATCGATTCCTTATGGGAACTCACATGATCCCTCCACCAACCTCTTAATAGGAATCATGTTGTCCTTATTCTTTCTCATGAGGTTGACTATCATATGTAGCTACATCATTAACATGTTTAACCATGTCCTCAACTATTCTTGATTATAAAACAACACAACAACCACATTTAGTCATAATATTGTGCTTACTAATTATGTAGAAATATACTGTACTCATCCAATATGCAATATCACATATATGCCCAAGCATATTTGCATTCATTGACCA
This sequence comes from Picea sitchensis, assembly GCA_010110895.2. Lineage (NCBI taxonomy): Eukaryota > Viridiplantae > Streptophyta > Pinopsida > Pinales > Pinaceae > Picea > Picea sitchensis. The sequence continues at coordinate 81,977 of SNQJ01S0012280.1, forward strand.
CATATTATCTCTCAATATGTTCACTAGTGCATACATATTTCAGTTATTTTACTCCCTTGCATTTTTCAACATTCCCATGGTTAGGTTATTGTCTTGGACCCACACCAAGAATCATTTTAGGGGCCATGATTAGGGTTCTTTAGCATCCAAGTGGGATACATGTGCCATGAGTAGGTTTTGTGCACTGGAAATGGGAATCGAGGTATAAACATGGATATGAGGGGAAACAAGGGGATTAAGCCCTAAATAAACCTTTTAAAACTTAAGTGTTATGGTTAGGGGAGGGAAACACTTGGGATATAGTCCCTAAATGTTACTTCTTAGGCTCAAACACCATGAAAAACACCTACAAACCATAATACAATCACTTTCTAAGGGGCCGTTGGCATCATAGTTGAATAAGGATGCCATAAAGAGGGTTTGCATAGTAAGGATGGGTCATGGGGCTTTGACTACAGTTGAGGAAGAAAAAAAGTGTCTTGTGATATCGTTGAATATTCTCAAGCCCACAATCCTTGAATGAATTCTTGAACCAACATATGAGTCCTTTATAAGGGTTCTTTACAGGGCTTCAAATGTGATACAAGTGACATGCGTAGGTTTTGTGCACAAAGAAGGGCATAAGGCCTTGACCATGGTGAAGGAAGTAAAACAAGCAACTTGGAATATTGTTGAGTCTTCTTAGGTTCAAGATCCTTGAATGAGTCATCAAACCAGCACACAAGTCCTTTATAGTAGTTCTTTGGAGGCCTTCAAGTGGGAAACATGTGACATGAGTTGGTTTTCTTCAATGGAAATGGTCTTGATGCCTAAACACAGTCAAGGGGGGAAACATGGACCTTAATCCCTAATTGAACCTTCTCAAGCTTAAGTGCCATGAAGAAAACCTAGACACAATTATATGAGTCCTCACTAGGGGATCTTTGGCATAAGAGTTGGATACGAGTGCCATTAATATGTTTTATGCATTACGTATGGGTCTCAAGGCCTTGACCATAATCGTGGTAGGGAAACAACAACGTTAGGCCCTTGACCATTGTAACATACCTGCCTGTTGAAAACAAACTTAAATGCTCTATGGAAATGAAATTAATAGTAGGAAACATGTTAAATTACTCATGCATGTAACAACATAATAAAATTCGTGAATGCATTTAATCCATGAAACACAACATTCCAAAATTCATCTTTACACAACAAAATTAACATAATAAACATGAAAAAAACTTATATTTAAATAGATGAATCAACTAGCTGCATACGAAGGACATTCCTCCCAACCATAGGCTTGTTTTTCTTTTTCTCTCAAACCCTCTAGTTGAGGCTATGAGTCCACAAGGAGGTTTGACTCTCTTGGTTGTTCAATCTCCACATTTAGTAGAACAAAAACCCAGTGATCCAGGTGGATCTCGATGGCCATCCACCTTTTCCATTGAATCAATTTTTTTCGATTTTGTGGTTTTGATAAATCATGATATTCACCCTTTTGACCATAGGCTTTCCAATGTTTCCATAGGCTTTTTATCTTTATCTTATTGCAACAATTGTTGAAAAAGGGAATGTGCCATCTTCTCCTGGGAATCATCCCTCTATTGTCTTTACCTCAAGAAGAGCCAATACGTCTATCTATCTTTGCATGTTGCACACAAGATTCAACTTTTGATTCCAACACCTCTCACTTTGTCTTTGAAAGGACCTTTGTTTTTGGCTTTGAAGGCCCTATTGGACGTTCCAGTAAGGCTATCCCCTTTCCCTCGGGATATATTTCATTCATCCCCACCATCCATCTCTATAATGTCTATTTGTCCTCATGATTATAGAACATCATTTGCACTAGGCCAAACCAATATTGACGAAGCAAAACACTTAGCTATTGCCTAGTGTTATTCACTGTATCAACTTTAATACTACTTGGTCATTTTGTGTAACATTGTGTTTCATAGAAAAACACTGCCATGGTCTTCAATAGAGCTACACAGAACCTAGATGTTGTTATGGCTCTAAGGATACTTAAATGCTATAACCATGGAAAATTTTGAAATAAAATAATTTAATTAAAGTATTTTTAGGATTCTTATTAAAAACATTAATTTGAAAATCTCCTTAATTTACTTCGATATCCTCATTCACCCATTAATTGGGAGACGAAATTAAGTGGTGGGAATCACTGATGGGAAATTCGCTCATGCGGCCTCACTTTATTTTGCAAGGTTAATGAGTCGCTGCTATCAACAAGTGGAGAAATGAAAGCGTGCGAAAAAACACTCATGGCCGATATGAGTAGAAATCGAATTAATTCAAAGCTAAGGAGAAGAAATAAGTTGGTTATTGGTGGGGTCTTGACCAATTGAAAACTTATGGTTAGGTTTAAATACTTGTTGATGTTTTAAATCCATTATGCCTAGAACATAAAATAGTTGATTTTCTATATCGGTCTGTACCTTAAAGGTGTTGCTGTGTGATTCATGTCTTTGAGGAAAAAGGAAAAATGTTCAATGGTTGGGCAAAGAATGAGGATGAACAAACAGTGAATTGGTATAACTAGTAGGATCTCAATCAAATGGAATATCATATTTAGCATTAGTGGAGGAGTAGGAGTAGGAGGAGAGCCTCTCTTTCAAGTTGAGCTTCCAGTAATTCTTGATCCTAATATCCTTACACCCCAACAATCTCATAGCAATTTGACACTACCTAAGTCAATAATACTATGCATTCCCAAATTAATGGAGGGACCAACAAAACCTTATCCAAAATGTTACCCCTAGAAAGCTCAAAGTAAAGGATAAGAAATAAAAATAAATAAATAAGAAAATAGAGGAAAGTTCTTCTTTTGAAGGAAACAGATTACAATCAAATATTGAATTTGTTATGTATATAAAAGTGGCCAGTTGATAAGTGATTAAATTTAAATATTAATTACTCATAAAACTTTTTATAAAATTATAATTAACATATTCTAAATTTCAAAACATCATAGATGAGTATCTACATTACAGCTGCTCACCTGTAAATAATAAATTGCAACGTAAATTACAAGTGATATTGGCTAAATGCAAATGGTTTTTAGCCGTTTATGTTGGCTCTGCGGACTCCATTCTCTGGTTTTACGTTTGTATATTTTTCTCTATTCAGTTTGATGCTTCTTGTTGCTTTTGTTTCTTATTTTCTTATTATTTACTGAGGTAATGGTCTTCGATCGCCATTCCTCTTTTTTCCGAAACTTGCAAAATTCGTTCGCAGAACTTAAGTAAGATAATCCATTGTAGTGAATCCATTCCATCGCGCCATATGCGAATTTCCCATTAATTACAATTGCTCCTGCTCTCGAAACCCTTAATGTCACACTTCCCGTTGCCATTTCAAATTCCGTGTAATTTGCTAGTGGTTTTATACTGGTTCTGCTTAGGCCGCAGCTGGGGCCGACGAATTCCGCGTGGTTTCCAGATCCCGAAGTCTTTTGTTCTTTTCGAGGACCCGTGGTTGATTACCAATGAAAGGTATGAAGGTATGTATGGTTTTGTCAGAGTGTTAAATGAATTTAAGGGTTAATTAATCAGAACGATGAATTTACGAGTGGGAAAAAGTGAAAACCAGACGTATTCACTGGTTAATGAGATTAAATATTAATAGCCGGTTCACTGGTTTTATACCAGTCATTGGATGCAGCAACAGTGTTTTCGTATAATCTATGCAAAATCTTTTATATTAACTGGACGTTGCTTGTGTTTGAACCCTAAAGAAGCTATTTGAAACCCTACTTCGGAATTTTGAACTGATACCATGAGTAGATTATATTATTGTCTCCGCAAATACCACATATGATAATAAGAAGGAAAACCATCTTCTACCTCATCTCTGCAACTAACACCCAAAGTTTCCTTCGTTCTGGAGATTCGTAGAGATATTTTCAGTGGGTATGAACTTAATTCAATCAGAGGGCTGATTCTAGGTCAATAGCGGCCCCAATATGCTCAGCGATACCAATACTGACAGTCCATTTTAACATTGCAGGACACAGTGCCCGCCACCTCCTGTAATCACTCTCTTCCCATCACATTCATGCGGTCGTCCATGCACGCATAAATTATAAGCATAATTAGGAAAGTGAGGCCAATAATGGAGCAAGTATCAATAATGGAAATAAAAGATGTAGACTGATCCAAATTTCATATGAATTCAAAATTATTTATTAAAGAATAAGTGATAATAAAAGATGTGTACTGATCCAAATTTATATGGATTTAAAATTATTTATTAAAGAATAAGTGATAATCCCCCCGGGGTGCCACTTGGTCACTGTAAGATACAGATGGAACGGGGCGGCCAGGGGAGTTATTAACCTCGGTCGCCAGCACTCCGCTCATTAGTGTAGAATGACTCGTACCCAGCAGAGAATAATGGTAATGCGCTTGGATAGCCTAGGGAAGTTGTCACCTCGGCTCTCATGGCTAGCTTATTCGTCAATTCACAGTGTATTAAGCGGGCAATCACCTTGGTGAATTCATTCATTCCCCCTTTGCATTTGCTCCTGCTCCTTGGCTCTTCTTAGCGATTTCTCACCTTTTCCCTCTGCAATTGCATTTGCTCCCTTGCTCTCAAGCGAATTCTCTCTTTATCCATCTGCGATTCCGCTCTTGTCCCTCGACTCTCACAGTCAAATCTCTGCATTTCTCTTTGCTTATACTTCTGCGCTTTGGCTCTTTCGAGCTTTCCCGTGCACTTTTCAACAACCCCTCCACCCTCCGCCTTTGCTCCACCGCAAACCAACATTTGCATTCTCTCCACCATACCAAGAGAAAGGGGGAAGTCTAGGAGAGGCTCATTGTACTACAACGCCCTCTCTAGGTGCGACAGATTTACCCCCTCCCAATTGGTTCTCATTGCTTCTCGCACCACCGACCCCAGGCATAATAGACAGGGGCTGTCGAAGCCTCCATCATCACCCCCTCACTCCATCCATGGCAATCGCCCGGTTAAAGAGGAAACGCCATCGTCAAGAGACCACACTCCCTTGCTCACTAATCCTCTTGCCCCCCCGAAAATCAATCCACATGACCCGGTGTTTGGCGACGATAGCTGCATGGTGGAGGGGGGAATCCCCCCAAGCTGGTAGGAGGAGGAGCACATGATGAACATTGGCGAGGACAAGGAAGTGGAGCGGCCTCTGCTCTGTACAAATCAACTCTCGGAGGAGCACCTCCAACTTATTTCGAAATCCGACAAAAGCAAGATAATTAGCTGCACTCACAGCGCATCCTCGACCAAAGAATTGACATTTTGTTCGATGCATTGGTGGATGCTCTTGCACGGACTCGATGCCCAACGTGTGGCTAGAAGTACACCCCTGTCTACAACATCCATGGCAGCCCGATCTCTTCTGTGGAGTAAAGCCTCCAGGTTTCTATTCTTTGTTTGCTCTCGTTGCAGGCTACTATTTTTTGATTGCTCCTGTTGCAGACTAGATGGTCATGGTGACCAGTTTCATGTTGTTCATATAGTTTTGTTCATACAGTTTGGTCATGGTGATCAAATCATTTTGTTTATACAGTTGTGTTCACGTGGTGACGCACCAAACTCTGAGTCTTTAATGGCAACCATCTATTCTGGTTTCCCTTTTGTGGCTGATCCAGGTGGATATCGGTGGCCACCCACCTTTCTCGACTGGCTCAAAAGAGTTTTCTGGCAATTTTGGCAATTTACTATTTTTAGCAGGTTTTAACTTCTGGGGCCATTTTGAGGGCCTAAATGAAGGTTTTTCGAGATTGAGGCTCTTAATGATAGCCAAAGGAATTATTGAGCCCCCAAAATGAATCTCCTCGATGATACCTTTCCAACGAGCTATCATACGCCTAAAACGGAGATCGTATGCAAAAGTTACAACCCCGTGAAGTTGATGTACTAACTTACCCAAACGGGGCCCACAT
>SNQJ01S0012280.1:97662-120344 GCA_010110895.2 Picea sitchensis
GAAAAATTCGATTTAGGTAGTGGGTATGTGACATAGGTACTTATAACCAAGTTTATTGATTATGTAATTGATTTCAAATATTGATATACGTGAAGGCAATAATAAGATTTAGAATATATCAACCAACCAGAAATGAGAAAAACAAATATTTGTATTATATCAAAAAATATATATTTGTTTTATTAAGCTAAACATTACACTACACATATAAATTTAAAATACAAAGCAAATTAATGTCAAATCAATAGTAAACTCATTGCTATATTCCCCTGGCAGGGACTAATAAGTTCAATTAATAAATTAATATTCACATATTAATGCTTTAAGTTACATGAACATATTCTCCATAAAAATATAAAACGCCTCTCTACTCAATAAAAAATTATAGTCATAAAAATTAATACATTAATTTTGTATACATATATAATTCTTCAAGATATAAAAAAATTGTTTTATAATATAGCTTGAGTGGGCTTAATGGTTAAGAAAAATCCATAGGGGATAAGTATACCTTCGTAGACTTTACCAGTCAAATCGGGGCATGACCCACTCTAACTAATTCATGAGCTAAAATTTTAACTTAATTTTTATAAGAATAGTTAAGAAGCTTATCAATCTCTAATTTATTATAAATGATAATATAAACATCAAAATTTAAAATCTTTTCATAATTTAATAAGTTTAATTAATAATTAAATAATAAGTTAATATTCACATGTTTATTTTTTTTAAATAACTAATTTTAAAATAAAAAAATTTTGTAATTTAATTTTTTGTTTTTTGAATTTTCATAAATATTTAAATTAAATTAATATTCATATATGTAAATTTTTGAAGTAACAAATTTTAAAATAAAAATTATTTTTAAGATTTAATTTTTTGTTTCTTGAATTTTGATAAATATTTAAATTTTGATAAATATTTAAAGTGGTTATTATTTAAGAGTTTATTTTAATGTCATTTATATTTCACTTGAATGATGGTTAAGAACATGTGTTTTTCTTTGAAGGTTATAGGTTCAAATCTAGAGGGATAGGTTATGTATACCTTCATAAACTTTAGAGTGGAGAAGGGCGTTTATCCCACATACAAAAGATCTCATACACCAATTTAATGTAGCCTCTTAGGAGGAAACACATGTTTTTGAACTTGTGACCTCTTAGGAGGAAACACATGTTTTTAACCATTAGGCCAATTCAAATTGTATTAAGCAAAGTATTAACCACAAAATGCTCAATTAAAACAAAAGCTCATGGTTAAAGGTATGAGAGTTAATTCCTAACCCATGAAATTTAGATTTTTTCCGGGGATATTTACCCGAGAGAGTTAATTCCTAACCCACTAAATGAAGATTTTTTCCGGAGATATTTACCCGAAATCAGGCAAAAAATTGTTGTATTCGTCCATTTAAATGATTATTTCTGTGGAATCCAAATACCCTTAAAAATGATTCGTGTAAATTTATATCGTGAAATTCCAAGAAAAAAACCATTTCATAAAACAGCGAGCCAACACAATTCCTAACTGCCTATTTTTCTTTTGTTGTGTACACCTTTTAGCGGTTAGAAGTTGAAAATGTATGGACGTTAATCCCGATTCCCAGGTTTTTTCTGATGTATTAAGGCTTTTAAGCTGGCAGGGTTGCTTTTCGAGATGTGTTGCCACTGGGGACGAAAAATAATGATATTTACGTAATACACGGGAATTTTTATTCTGTACAAAAGTTTTATAAATAAATTTCTGAAGGATCAAAGTTCCCTTGTCGGCCACAAAGAGTAAAATTACTTTTTTGAAAAATAATTGAACCAAAATAGGTCACATACTCATATATTATCAGATTCGATTTTGATTGAAGTTTAATCACAATGAATGAAAATCTGACCATGCAATGAGGATTAAGACAGGGTTGGCCATTCAGTGCTTCGTTGAAGCTTTCAGCTTTGCCGCCGCGTGACAGAAAAGGGGCCACCTCCTCCTAACTTATTCCTTCTATGCCCAGCAACTCTCGACGGAATCGTCAATGCCCGGGAAACTTTGTTATCTTATCTAAAGGAAATCTGGTTTCTGTTAACTAAATCTGGTAATGCCTCTTTATTCCAACATGGAAGATTTATGAATAGCAGAGTGGGTTGAAGATTTAGCTCAGGATTTAACAATGGGGGATCGGAGAATTAACTCCCCGGCGGGACAAGATACAGGGGGAAGCCCAGGGACAAGGGAACCCACTTACTTGCAGTACCAGAGATCGATGAATATTCCTACTAACAGCTTGGATTCGTTGGCAGATTTTCCGATTCCGGTGGACTCAGAACACAAGGCCACGATACTGAAACCGCTGTCCATGGCGCAGCCTCACATGAGAGCCTTTCATCTCTCGTGGATGTCGTTTTTCACGTGCTTCGTCTCCACATTCGCGGCCGCGCCGCTGATCCCGGTGATCAGAGACAACCTCGACCTTACCGACACCGACATCGGCAACGCCGGGATCGCAACGGTGTCGGGCTCCGTTTTCTCGAGGCTCTGCATGGGCGCGCTCTGCGATTTGGTTGGGCCACGCTACGCCTGCGCGTCTCTGCTCATGCTCACGGCGCCGCCCGTGTTCGCCATGGCCACGGTCTCGTCGGCCTCGGGGTTTGCCGTGGTACGGTTTTTCATCGGATTCTCGCTTGCAACGTTCGTTTCGTGCCAGTTCTGGATCGGCAGCATGTTCAACGCCAAGATCATCGGGCTAGCGAACGGGGCCGCAACGGGGATGGGGAACCTCGGAGGCGGCGCCACGCAGCTCATCATGCCGCTTCTCTACGACGCCATCGATTACACGCCGTTCACGGCCTGGCGAATCGCCTTCTTCGTGCCGGGCATGATGCAGGTGACCATGGGCTTGGCCGTCCTCGCCTTCGGGCAAGATCTGCCCGACGGGAACTACGCGGAGCTCAGGAAAGCGGGCGACAAAACGAGCGACAAGTTGTCGAGAGTCGTCTGGTATGCCCTGACGAATTACAGAAGCTGGATATTCGCCATCACATACGGATACTGCTTCGGCGTGGAGCTGACCATAAACAACATAATCGCCTCCTATTTCTACGATAAATTCGATCTGGATCTCCATGTGTCGGGTTTCATCGCGTCGAGCTTCGGGCTTGCGAACTTCGTGTCGTGCCCGCTGGGGGGAACGGTGTCCGACATGAGTGCGCGCAGATTCGGCATGCGGGGGCGGCTGTGGGTTCTCTGGACTCTGCAGACCATTGCCGGAATTGTCTGCTTTTTGTTGGGCAGAGCGAGTGGCTCTCTGGGGCTCTCGATTGTTCTTCTGTTGGTCTTCTCGGTGTTCGTGCAGGCAGCGTGCGGAGCCACGTACGGGATCATCCCCTTCATATCCAGGAGGTCTCTCGGAGTCATATCTGGAATGGTGGGCGCAGGGGGCAACGTCGGGTCGATTGTAACGCAATGGTTGTTCTTCACGAATTCGAGATATTCGACGGAGGCGGGGATCAGCCTCGTGGGGATCATGATGGTGGCGTGCGGTGTGTTGTTGAGTACGGTGTACTTCCCGCAGTGGGGAGGGATGCTGTTCACGGCTTCCAAGGCCACGTCTGCGTCGGAGGAGGGATATTATGGCAACGAATGGTGCGAGGAGGAGAAGTCGAGGGGCTTACACCACGATAGCATCAAATTCGCACGCAACGCCAGAGGCGAAAGAGGAACGCCCTTTCGACGTCTGTCTCCAACATCATCATCTCACTTCTTGTCGGAATATTCGTAATGTCTTTGTGGTCGGACGTCGCATTGGTAAGATCAGGTTAAATGGAGTAGGCTAACTCGGTAGTAAACAGACTCGTTTTTTCGATAAAAAAAATATGGGTTTGAATTTGGCTAGATTTTCAGGGTGGTGTGAGTTTTGCATGGATCAAAGTTTTATGCATTTCATAATCTCATTTTAGAGGTTTTGCTCCATTTTAAACCAACCTAGATACTCAGAAAATCGATCAGAGTTCTGGATTAGCCAAAAATTTACAATCGCACGGTCTAAGAACCTGCTGGAAAAGTAACTGGGGAGAGAAGATTGCTCCCAAATTAACCCACTCCCAAGTTAAATTGCTTTCCCCATCTCTTCTTTTCTGACTATCTATTCTGTTTTGTAGTATTAAATGTTTTGTGGAGCTGTGTATGTATTTAAAGTGGTTATTAATTATTTATTTTCCTAAATTTTAAATAAATATAGTTTTAATGTTTTATGTTTTTATTTTTTATTGGTTTTTTTTACATGAACAATATAGTTTAAATGTTATATGTTTTTATTTTTTTCTTCATTTTTTTTAGATTAAATTTGTTCAGAAATTTAGAAAATTGCATGTATTTAAAGTGGTTATTAATTATTTATTTTCCTAAATTTTAAATAAATATAGTTTTAATGTTTTATGTTTTTATTTTTTATTGGTTTTTTTTTTACATGAACAATATAGTTTAAATGTTATATGTTTTTATTTTTTTCTTCATTTTTTTAGATTAAATTTGTTCAGAAATTTAGAAAATTGCAATGGCTGAGTTTATATATTTTGGTTGTTTTGGAGAGAGTTGAATCTATTTATACATTAAAATATGAGATTTAAACAATGTAAATTTGTGATTTCGTTAACAATTTCATTACTAAATCCAAGTGATAGTTACAAATTTTAAATAGACATAGTTTAATTTTTATTTTTTTCTGAATTTTTTTAAACTAAATTTACTCAGAAATTTTGAAAATGACAAATTTTAATGAATAAAATTATATATTTCAGATGTCTTTGGATTTTGGAAAAGACTAAATAAATTTATACATTTAAAAAAATAAGATTTTAAAAATATAAAATTGTAATTTAATCAACAATTACATTACCAAATTTAAATAATAATTAAAAAAAAAATTACATTACCAAATTTAAATAATAATTATAAAAAAAAAATAAAAAACTTAAAGACTATACAATTGTTATATATATCAAACCTCAAACAACTTTTGTTATAAATTAAATTAAAATTTTCCATTACTCGGAACATACCATTAAAATTTTCCATTTAGGTGAACACACTTTTAGTATCAAACCCCTTTTGTTATAGATTAGATTTAGCTTTTCCGTTAGGCGGATCACACTGTAAGTATCAGACCACTTTTGTTTTAGAGTAAATTTAGCTTTTCGGTTATGCTCAACATACTTTATCTGTTCAGCTAAACTTTTGATATTTTTGGCTGCAAATTTAAATCTATATTAAATTTTTATATTGATGATATGATATCTTTTAGTGTTTTTTATTATTATTGGAATAATGCTTACAATAATATTGATTTGAGTTTGGTTTGAATCTGTTGAAGGTTATTGAGAAATTCTTTCAACCTTTTTTTATGTTTAAAATAAATTGGATCTGAATCTAACTATATAATTGTATAATAATTATGCAGAAACATAATATAATAAAAAAATATTAATTATATGGTATAAAATGCCTGTTCTCCCAAATTTTAACTATTACATATTTTATTTTGTTGATCATTTTGACTATCTTGTAGTTTATGAAAGACTTATATTTATGTTGGAATTTTGTTATATCTTTATCGGCTTGTAAAATCCCTCACCCTAACTGATGCTTAACTGATGCAGTAAAAACGCCAGGCGCAGGAAATCGAGGTAGTGGAAAAAAAACATGGTAAATAATCGTACTTGCTAAGTTAAATTAATCGTAAACATGGTAAAAACATGGTCATTATCAAGTTAATTTCACTAATTAATAAGTTTTAATTAATAAGTTTTTTAAGATGTTAGTAATTGATGTGTTATCTATTTCTCAATGTAGTAATGGTAGAATATATGTACTTTATAAATCAAAAGTGTTAATAAATTAAAAGATTGATTTTGGAGTGTAAGTTTTCAAGTCAAGATATAATAATATTGTTAATAATTTGTAGATTTAGTAGAAGTGAAAAAATAATTAATAAAATTTAGAGAGTTTATTAAAAAAAAAAGTTGTTATTAATAATGAAAATGATAAAATTTTAATAGAATGTAATATAGTTATGAAGTTTTGTAAAGAATGACGTAAAGAAAAATATTATAAAAATGAAGCTAAGTATGGAATAAGTAAAATGCCCAATTTGGTTGGCTTACATAGAAGATGATGTGGTATTATGACATGTAGCAGAGGCGATGATGTGGCATTATGATGGTTGACACAACAATTTTTTGTGGTATTGAAGTTAATGTGGCAAGTGGGTGCATGATGAGGTGTTAATATTGTGTTGAGGTGACGGGTTTCTCATATTTGTGTGGTAACAATGTAGAGGGCTTCACATCGTGGTTAGTGTATCTCCATTCAAGGGTCTTCCTTGTGTAACTAATGGCTCTCTTTAGTAATGATCTTGACCAAGGTGCATTGTCGTAAGTCCAAGGCAAGGAACCTTAGTGAAACAATGAGAATTTTTACCCAAGGTGGAGGGACCTATGTGCTAATAATTTCTTTTAGGGATCATGGGCCATGCACAAGGCCTTAAACCACCACACTTTCCCCACAAAGGAAATTTTTAGGCCTATGAGTGGGATATGGGCATCATTTAAAGGTTCATAATACCATGGATGGGTTGCATGGATCGAACCATGGTTCAATAATGTAAACTAGGGACTTAAGCCATAATGGTTTCTTTCAAGGTGTATGGTTGAATATGCATAGTGCCTTAGACCACCACATGGGCCTTGTAGAGTGGGATATGGGAAACATTGCAATATTTGGCACATTAGGGATGGGGTTGGAGGCCAAATTTATAGTCTCGGGATATAAACCATGGACTTAGTTCATAATACTTACTTCTAGGGGTCATGGGCCATGGAATCATCCCTAAGCCACTACGTAGGACCTATAAATGGAATCTTTGACCTACAAATGGGAAACACAAACAATTTTGAGGTTTTTGATAACAGGGATGGGTCTTGTAGCTTGAGCCATGGTCTAAGGTCAAATATTTGTCAATTAATTCCCAACCATTACTTCTATGGATCTTGGGCCATGTATAGTTCCTAAACCACCACATAGGGCCTACAGAGGGAATATTTGGATTAATAGTGGGATATGGGCACCATTTTGAGGTTTATCACACTAGATATCGGTCTTAGGCCACAATACATGGTTTAGATTTGAAAATTAGGTACTAAGTCTGGATAATTACATTTTGGGATCATGGGCCAACTATGAGGCCCTAAACTGCCACTTTCACCTTGCAAAGGGTATATTTGGCCTACAAGTGTCATATGTACATCATTTTTGAGTTTAGAGAACCATGGATTGGTCTCGGGGCCCAAACCATGGTCTAGGGAAAAAAACCTGGGACTTAGATCCCAATAGTTATTTAGAGGGATATTGGGCAATGCACGAGGCCTCAAATCACCATAGAGGCACTATAAAGGGAATCTTTGTCCTACAAGTTGGATAAGGGTACCATCTCAAGGTCTAGGATACCAAGTATGGGTTTTAAGGCCTAGGTTATGGTCTGAGACCTTAAACAAAGGATTTAGGTCTTAATGATTTCTTCTAAAGTTCATGGGCCATGCATGGGGCCTTGCATAAGCCACATAGAGGGAGTTTTTGACCCGAGAGTGGGATCGGGCACCATTTTTAGGTTTTGCACTGTAGGTATGGGTATCATAACCTAGGCTATGGTTTAGGGCCAAAAACAATGACTTACACCCTAACTACTTTTAGGACTCATGTGTTAAGCATGGGGCCTTTGACCACCACACAAGCCCTACAGAGGGAATATTTAGCATACGAGTGGGAAATGTGCACCATTTCAAGGTTTGACACATGAGGGGTGGATATTAGAGCCTAATCCATGGTTTAAGGTAAAAAATAGGGACTTTGTGATTGAGAATTACTTCTAGGGCTCATGGACCATGCAAATGATTTTTGACCACCACATAGGCCCCAAGACCCATTATGTACTAGCTAGGGACCTATAGGACCTAATTAGGGATCTTCATTGTTCAATGGAGATTATATAGGGATTGTTATCACAAGATTTGTACTTGTGCAAATCCCTCCACAAGACCCCAATCTTGTGTAACAATTGGAAGTGTCTACCACTATCACCTAAGTAGAGAATTCCCTCGTTTTCATGATGGAAGGAGGTCCACCACAAGGGAGGATTCCCCAGTGACCTCAAGGGATAAAATAACAAGATTAGTTGATTCAGGAGGATCCAAAACACTAAAAAATTGATAGTCTCGAATGCTAATGAAAATTATCTCGTTACATAGAGCTCAACGATATCTTTCTAACACAATTTTAATGACCTCAAATGAACGTCGTATTAGAAAGTTATGGCCTTTTGAAGTTTTGACAAAAAAATAGGCAAAAGGGAAAAATGGGTGCAATGTGGCATCCCCAAAGGCTGCCACATGGCAATATGGATGGTACGGCCAGATGATGTGGTAACATCACAGATGGAAACATGGAATCACCAGAGGTTGACATGGAAGGATGACACATGGAATGTATAGACATTGTACGGATGCCACGTGGCATCATTGAAAGGATGACACATGGTAGTACGAAAGGGTGATGTGGCAGGGTGCTGACGTGGAAGGCATATGACATGGTAGTATGGTAGGACAAAACATGGAAGGTACAGATGATATGTGGCATGTTGACAGAGCAACATACTGGGTGTACGGTGGCAGTGATGTGGACCAATCAAAGGCTTCCACATGGCATCCTTTGATTATCCAATGTTGGCTAAGGGGTATGAAATTTTGTTTGGGCTTGACGGGGTTTGAACCTCATCGGAATGACCAACGACTTCAACTAAGCGTCGAACCATACGGGATACCGTGCCACTTTTAATGTTCATGGGACTTTATTGTATTTAAGTGTGTAGTTGTAACAAAGGCCAAATAAGGGGGAGGTCCACGAATTTGAAGCTGCAACCTCTAGATATGCCAACGAACTACAACCAAAGCCCAACCTTTGCACTTACGATCATTGTTGGTTAAAACCACCATGGAATATGTATTTAAGTTTAAATAAATGCCCATTTGATCATATATGGGTTCGAGTGGGGATTGACCCTCTGACCTCCACTAGTTAACCAAGCACCTAGCCATTGTACATGACATGGGAATGCATGCCAAAAAGGTACTACAATTTTGGTTTCCATGGATTTTCATTCCTAGAACTCGAAGTGGGTTCTTTTGCATCGATTTGCATGCCAAAAGTTCATGCCCATGAGTTTTTTTATCCTTGAGACTCTTTGAGAGAAGTATAGGGTGTTTATACTCATTTTTCTCAATTTTCCAAGAGGAATATGATGGTGATGTCGGTTTTGTGCTAA
Organism: Picea sitchensis; assembly: GCA_010110895.2. Classification (NCBI taxonomy): domain Eukaryota; kingdom Viridiplantae; phylum Streptophyta; class Pinopsida; order Pinales; family Pinaceae; genus Picea; species Picea sitchensis. The sequence continues at coordinate 107,018 of SNQJ01S0012280.1, forward strand.
AGTATTGTGTACAAAAATATTAGTATAGTTTGTTGTGTATGAGAGCCATCTCTCGTTTAACATGCCAAAGGGTGTTTTTGGGCACCTGTTCAGAACATAGTTGAGTTTATACTCGTTCTTCCCATAATTTCGAGAGGAATTCAATGGTGACCTCTGTTTCTAGGGTTTAGCAACAGATAAGAAGGTCATCGTAAAAAAAAAGTTTGAGTGATTATTGTATCAAACATTTGAGCATAAATAGAGCAGTCTCTCATTTGGAAGCGAACCTAGAGACGTAGCCCAAGATGGGTGAAATCTGTCATCAACTTGTGTAATGTGCTTTGTTCTTGTTGTTTCTATTTCTTTCATTTTTCAACATGTTTCTTTTTGAAAGTTATTTACCAGTTAATGAGTTTTTGGATAATGGAATTCACATGATTATTTACAAATAGTCAAGACAATCATACTTTTCGAATCAAGTTGGATGTTAATGTAAGCTTAAGAATTAATTTTACATCTAAGGATTTTTTGGATCAAGTTGGTATAAGAGTTGGTTTAATATTTATTTGCAAGTGAATGCTTACGAGGTCCAAATTCAAGCTCGACGAAGGATCGTTTGAAGAGTGCATTCCTGAGATTGGTTCGAGGCATGCATTTCAAAAGCAAGAAATGGCTTCAACAAAAGACGAGAATTATTCTAATCCAAATCCTTTCGGTACTGAAGATGCATTCTTTTCCGCGTTCATGGGAATGAAGGAAATGGTGGAAGAAATGTATGAAGATCAAAAGAAGGCCAAGGGAAATGGTGGTAAAGGCAAAGGAAAACCACATAAATTTGAGAAGCAGTCAAAGGGAAGTCCTAAAAGGTTTGGTAATCATCCCAATGTTTTCCTTAATCATGGAAAGAATGGTTTGGTAACACAAAACTTATGATCTATGTATCCATTTTTTTTTTGTGGATTTAATAACCATTGTATGGAAAAATGTTGGAAGAGACAATCCTTACAAGGGAATTCATCCAGGAAGGAGGTAAGAAGAAAATGTAATTTTCCAAAGAAGGAGAATGAAAAGAAAGGATTTTGGTTCCATGATAGGAACAATAATTTTTTCACTCATTGTGGTATGAGTGGTCATTGGATTGAAAAGTGTTGGACACTTCATCCAAAACTTTGTTTGAAGCATAACCAGGAAGATGTGAAAGCACTTACAAGGAGACAAGTAGCAGTCTCAACTGAAGTTGATAATGTTGCTGAGAAATTCGAGAAGGAATTATTTTTGATGACTTGTCTTAGTATAGTGTATGAAGACATTGAGGCATGATTTGAGGATAGTGGTTTATCTCATCACATATTGGGGATGAGGTCAATATTCCTTATATTTTCAAAAATAGACTCAGACTGTTATGTAGGATTTGGGACTAATACCAGACATGCAGTAAAGGGAGTTGGATATGTGAGATTTCAGCTCAAGTCAGGAGGATTTCTGGAGATAGAACATGTGTTTTTTTTTCCATAGATAAAAGTGAATTTTCTCTCAGTATCAACTATTCTAGATATGTGATATGGAGTTGCCTTCCAACATGGATAAGTAATCGTATATTCAAAGAAATATACTCAGGACACAACAATGGTGCTTGGTGTCAGAAATGAGAGATTATATAGGTTGATTGGACGACCTATAATTGGATCCAGTGGGTTCTTGGATTGAGAGTTAGAGAAAATGTAAGAGATAGACATTTATGAGGCTCCTTCCAGTACTGTCAGATGAAGAAGCCCACCTATCTCTTCTCTGGATAGGTATCAAGAATATTCCATTAAGGGGAAGTGGCTTAAAATGGACATTAATGTTTATCATTTTTAAATAGGAAAGTTAGCATGCATATGTAGTCCTTCTAGATTATGTTTCCATTGTTGTAAAGTAGGATGGAAATAGTCTTCTTTGTATGAAGTAAGGAGGTACAATGCTTATTAAAACAAAGAAGGATGGAAATAGTCTTCTTTGTATGAAGTAAGGAGGTACAATACTTATTAAAACAAAGAAACAAGTATAGTTGGTTGTTGATTAAATTCCATGTAAAATGTATGCTTTATGCTATGTACATCATAAATATCTTATGTAAATGCCATGTTCATGTAGGATGTATTATTAATGACTTGTAAAGAAGCAAGTCAAACAATATAGTTGTTTGTAGAAACATGTTTATATTTTTCTTTTAGGGAAGCAAGTGAATGAAATGAATAGGAAGTTCATTCAAAGACTCCAATAGATACATCATGTAGTACAAGAATAGTTAAGCCAAGATGGGCAAGGCATGACCAACACCATAATGATCAATTCCAAGATGAAGATCCAAGATGGAGTTCTAAGATGGAGATCCAAGATGGTGATCCAAGATGGAAGTTCAAGATGGAGGTTCAAGGTGGATATCCAATATGGAGGTCCAAGATTAATATCCAAGATGAATTTCTAAGATGGAGATTCAAGATGGAGGTCCANGATGGTGATCCAAGATGGAAGTTCAAGATGGAGATTCAAGGTGGATATCCAAGATGGATATCCAATATGGAGGTCCAAGATTAATATCCAAGATGAATTTCTAAGATGGAGATTCAAGATGGAGGTCCAAGATGAAGATCCAAGATGGAGTTCCAAGATGGAGATTCAAGATGGTGATCCAAGATGGAAGTTCAATATGGTGATCCAAGATGGAAGTTCAAGATGGAGATTCAAGATGGAGGTTTAAGATGAATATCCAAGATGGAGTTCCAAGATAGAGATCCAAGATGGCAATCCAAGATGGAAGTTCAAGATGGAGATTCAAGATGGAGGTCCAAGATGAAGATCCAAGGTGAAAGTTCAAGATGGAGATTCAAGCTGATGGAGTTCCAAGACGGAGATCAAAACCAAGATGGAGTTCCAATATGAATATCCAAGATGGAGATCCAAAATGGAAGTTCAAGATGGAGTTCCAAGATGGAGATCCAATATGGAAGTTCAATATGGAGTTCCAATATGAAGATCATTTCCAGGATGGAGATCGGTTGAAGTGCATTTCAACAAAGTTGATAACGACCAGAAAAGTGAGGAAGCTTTATCATCACTAAGTTGTTGAGTAATCCATACTTTTGGAGGTCCAAAAGTTCTTCAGTGGGGAGGTGTGATCCATGAGGATCCATAATGCTAAAAAATTGATAGTCTCAAATGCTAATGAAAATGACCTCATTGCATAGAGATCAATGAGAGTTTTCTAGCACAATTTGAATGGCCTCAAACATATGTCATATGAGGAAGTTATGGCCTTTTGAAGTTTCAGCAAAAAAAAGGCAAAAGGGAAAAAGGGGTGCCATGTGGCATCCCCACAGGTTGCCACATGGAAGTACAGATGGTATGGTTAAATGATGTGGAAACATCATATATGGACATGTGCCATCACCAGAGGATGATATGGTAGGATGACACGTGGACTATACAAACATTGTACAGATGCCACGTGGCATCACTGAAAGGATGACACGTGGAAATACGAAAGGGTGACGTGGCAGGGTGCTGACGTGGTAGGAAGATGACATGGAATTACAACAAGACATGTGTTAGGTACAATGATAACATGGAAAGTAAGAATCACACATGGCATGCTGATAAAGCAACTGACTAGGTGTACGACAATGATGTGGACCAATCAGAGGATACCACATGGAATCCTCCAATTGGCTAATGTTTTCTAAGGGATATAAAAGTTTGTTTGGGCTCAGAGAGGTTTGAATCCCTGACCTCGTCGAAATGACCAATGACTTCAACTAAGCACCGAACCATATGGGCTATCGTGTCACTTTTAATGTTCGTGGGACTTTATTATATTTAAGTGTGTAGTTGTAACAAAGGCCAAATAAGGGGGAGGTCCGCATATTTGAACCCGCGAGCTCTATATATTCCAACAAACTACAAACAAATCCATACCATTGTGCCAACGATCATTGTTGGTTTAAACCCCCACAAAATATGTATTCAAGTTTAAATAAATGCCCATTCGAGCATNGGGGTTGGGTGGGGATCGACCCTCCAACCTCCAGTATATAACCAAGCGGCTAGCCTTTTATATGAGACATGGGAATGTGTGATAACAAGGTACTGCAATTTTGGTTTCCATGGATTTTTGTTGCTAGAACTCAGAGCGGGTTCTTTTGCATCGATTTGCATGCCAAAAGTTCATGCCCATGCATTTTTTAGCCTTGGGACTCTTTGAGAGAAGTATAGGGTGTTTATACTCAATTTTCTTAGTTTTCTGAGAGGAATATGATGGTGATGTTAGTTATGTGCTAAAGTATTGTGTATGAAAATCTTATTACAATTTGTTGTGTATGAGAGCCATCTCTCGTTTAGCATGCCAAAGAGGGTCTTTGGGCACCTGTTCAGAACATAGTTGAGTTTATACTCATTCTTCTTAGAATTTCGAGAGGAATTCAATGGTGACCTCTATTTCTAGGGTTGATTAGCATATAAAAAGGTCATTGTAAAAACACAAGTTCGAGTAATTATTGTATCAAGCATTTGAGCATAAATAGAGCGATCTCTCATTTGGAAGCGGACCCAAAGATCTAGCCCAAGATGGGTGAACTACATTGTCAACTTGTGTAATATGATTTGTTCTTGTTGTTTGAATTTCTCTCATTTTTCAACATGGTTCTTTCCACAAGTTATTTACCAATTAATGAGTTTTTGGATAAGTAAGGGAATTCACTTGATTATTTGCAAATAATCAAGACGATCATAATTTTCGAATCAAGTTGGATGTTAATGTAAGATTAAGAATTAATTTGACATCTAAGGATTTTTAGATCATTAGTAGAGCCTACATCCCCCTATATTGGTCACCTGATGGTTAGGTCTAGGTCTAGGGGAGGAAATGAAAGGGACGAGGTAATTGTTTCACTTGTATGAGACAATAAATAATTTGCAACATAATATAGAAAATCACCAAGTTATATAGCTCAATAATGAACTCTTAGACACTAGATGATCAATAAATGCAATGGATGTTGCAAATTACAACAATAAACAATTGTACAACAACAATTAATATTTTTTCAACAACAACAATAAATAGTACTAAAAAATGTATCAAATTAGCATGGAAATTAAGCCTTGAACATGTACAAGATTATCCAATTGCTAGATGAAATATCTGAGTAGCTTAATCCACTTTTTCAAGTGTGCATGCAAGAAATTAAAGTAAAATTCAGTGGTTGTGGCAAAATTTTGTAACAAAAACAATAAATAACATTTGTTTGCTAAGATTAGGGTTAGATAAGTTAGTAGGATAGTTGAGAGAGAGAGATAATATTAATTTTAAATGCTACTTTCATCACAAGAACAACCCTAGAATGGTGTCGTTTTCCTCTAGGGTTTATCGAGTCAAACATGTACAAACTTGAAGATTGAACTAGATGAACGAGAAGGATGAGGTCTAAACCCTAAGGTGCAAACACTCTTGGGCCTTAGGACTATACCTTGAAGAAAATGGTTCCTAGGGTGCAAACACTCTCAGGCCCTAGGCATCATTTTCCTTCTTCTAAGTGAACTAGATCAAGGATCAAAGACTAAGATTAAAACCCTAAGGTGAAAACACTTTGGGGCCTTAGGTTCTTAACCCTAGAAAATAATGCTTTCACAAAACTTGTACAATAAAAATTGTGAAGGAGAGAAACACTTATGTCTCCTTCCTAGGGTTTCAACAAGACAAAGCAACATGGAACAAGATAATAATCAATACTTTGAACATTAGCAAATGACATGAAATTTCATAAATTACTTACTTCTCCAAGTTTCTAGGTTAGAAAAAACCCTAGTTGCAACAATACATCATCCAAGAAAGAAAATAACATCCACAAGACCCTTCTCTAAAGCTAGCGCATGAGATCAAAGAGACAAAGAGAGAGAATAACAATTTTTTTTAGAGTTGTCCCACTCCAAATGAGCGAGGAAGTGATGATCCAAAGTGAGAGGAGTGATATCCTTATTTATAAGAAAATACTAGTGCTCCAAAAGTCACAAAGTGAAGACATGTCTCTTAAGTGGGGCCGACCCCTCAGATTTTCCTTTACAAATGTAAAAAGTGTGAAAATAATACAAAAATGGCCACACGTGTGGTGACATCATTAATGGGCTAGGGGAGCCTCTCTAAGGTCATGTGTCATTTTATGAGTTGCAAAGGTGGTGGAATCATGCTACTTCCCCTCTGAAATTCATCATTGGCATCCAAGTGGCAACAAACCCCATCATCTCCATCAAACCCTGACATGATGTCATCATCTAAATGCCCAACATCTGAGGTGAAAGAGATGGCATCTAAAGAGGAGAAGGTTGTACATCATCTCTATGTGTCCTCCAATCATATCCCTATGTAATGTCCTCCATGCAATGCAAGATAACCTATGGGGTGTAGAGCCTAGTGTGTGGGATTTCTTCCCATCTCTGTGCCACCATGACCAAATTTGTCAAAAAGCAAGCCCATCTATCTATTTTCCAAGGTATTGAAGATGTGAGAGCCCATGACTGAATGTGTTAAGTCACTGGGTGACGCATTAGAGGAAATTTCAACTCAAAAGTGTTTGCGTAAGGAAAAATCAAGAAATTAATAAACTGATGCCATGTAGACAATTTTTTAATATTCTTTTTTTAACATTACACTTTTAGTGAAACTGCCCATGGTTATTTTACTTTTATCAAGGCTAACTTAAATATATATTTTATATCACAATCAATTTATGATCACCGTGTTTGGTGCATTGTTTTCCCAAAAATAAGGAAATAATATCAAATACACAATACCATCTTAAATTTTATTGGATCAACTTGGATTTCCCTAAAAAGCTATCAAATATTATTAAAAAACAATATATAAAATTACACATACTCAAAATTTATAAGATTCAAAGAAAGATGTAGAATACAAATTATATAATTTAAAAAAAATTCACTAAATCTATTTCATCGACCATTGACCAAGGAGCAAATGTGATTGAATTTGAAGGGATTCCTCTTAGTTATGTTTTATTAGCCACTGCTGACAAAAATGGGTGTGAATGCCATTGAATTGGAAACCATCCTCTAGGTTTTCAATTTTTCCTCGAAGATCTTATACATTTATTTTTCAAATTTTTCCTTGGCCAAGGGGATAATGTGATTGAATCCAAAGGGCCTCGTCTCAATTATGGATCCTTATCCTTTGTTGACAAAAATGGGCACGAATGAAATTGAATTGGAAAACCTCCTCTTAGGTTTTCAGTTTTTCCTCGAAGATCTCATGCATTTATGTTTCAAATTCCACCTTGGCCAAAGAGAAAATGTGATTCAATATTAGGGGCCTCCTCTCAACTCTAGTTCCTTGGCCATTTTTTACCAAATTTGACCAAATTCCATTGAATTGGAAACTATCCTCTCAAGTTTTCAATTTTTTTCTCAAAGATCTCAAGCAATTATTTCTCAAATTCCACCAAATGTAGATTGATGGCGTTGGTTTGAGTAATTTTGCACCAAAATATGGCCAATGGAAAGCAAGATTTGGAATTGAGTCTCAACATTTTGTGGTAAATTCTCACAAAATATTTGCGGGTTCGACTGGATATCTCTAAAATTACATCAAAGACATGGCATGTTTCTTCTGATAGGTATGTTTTTTTTGGTGGTAAATTCTCTCAAAAGATTCACAGGTTTGACTTGGATATATCTAAAATTACATCTAACACGAGGTTTGTTTCTTTTGATATGTATGTTGGTTCCTCTTGAGTCATGCACTGCTTATATTGTTGCACTGTTTACACCAAATGTTTGTTCTTTTCATGAAAGCATTCTATTTCTTCATGGATGGGGATGTTGTCCAATCCTTAGACTTAGAAGAGTCTTTTGATCTAATTAGGGAAGGTACAAAGAAAACAAGGCCCAAAAAATATTGTTTATCTACTTTAGCGTCCAAGCCTACCTCTTTGATGCCATGATTTCACTTTCTGTGACCAACTTGTTAATTTGTAATTTTGGTTGATTGGTTAGATTTTTGTGATGACTATAGTATGGGCCTATTTATGTTCCTACTTTACCTCAACCTGGGGTTTGTGGGTTTCTTGCATTTGTAGGTGTAAAATTGTGCTTGTCCTAGACTTAGAGCATTTTTAACTTGATTTATGAGATGTTATCTAGTCCATCATTTGTGCTTGTCCTAGAATTAGATAAATTTGATATTTTTTTTCACTACTCACTTAGTAGTGATCAATTTCTTTGGAAACATGTTTGTCTTCGGTTATATATTCAGATGCAATATTGTGAAGCCTTGTGTTTATTTATATACAATCATTGTAAGTTTTTTCCTAGGTTGGGTTTGGCATTTATTTTGTAATAAATATTGTTATGTGGGATTGTTTTTCTAAGGTCTATATGGTTATGAAGTAATTGATTTATCATTTGACTATTCATTGCCTTTGGTTATTATTTCAGGTTGCACTTTGTTGGAAATAATCTCATGCTATTATTGAAAAACTTGTTGTTGGCTTTTAAAGTTGGTTATATTGTAGTATTTCCAAGGCACCTAATGGTTTTGTTTTGAAGGAAAATTGCCTATCAATCTTTACAAATTCCAGGTCAGCAAAATTGTGCAATTTTCATTAAGTTCTGATTAGTTTATGGTGAGGTTGTAGAAAGTTGTATTCTTCGATGTAAAAGTTTAGTTGGTTATTTTAGTTGGTTGGGCATATATAAATTATGGTTTTAACCTTTATAGTGAGAAAAATACCCTTTTCTCAAACTCTTTTTACTCTTTTTACTTTCCCTTAACTTATCAGATGCACTAAGGCTTGTTTTGTCTTAATTTTTGGTTGGCAACCCAACTTTATTGATTATTCTCCATGCATGATTTGACTAAGCACATTTATTGTTGAGTAAGTGTCATGGACAAGATGTTTAGTTGTGATTGTATGAAGTATGAAATTTTTGGGAAGAGGTCATTCTTAAGGAAAAGAAGAGGAGGCCCAAATATAAACACTTGAATATGTTGTCGAAGAAAGAAGACTAGATTTCTTGTACATTTTGATGTTTATTTTAAAGAGTTTGGGAAACTTGCATAAGCATGTTATTTATATATGGGATATCAACATTCTACCTAGAATCCCATTGTTTCCCTTTCCTTTTTATCTGTGACCTCATCCTGACATATGATAAGTTAATAATGATACCCATGATATTCAACCAGATTTGAAACCCTCTTGGGAGTTTGAGCTAACTGCATAAATTTATGGTTGTGGGAAAAATGTTGAGAATATACCTATTGGTTTGAGGGATGCAGTTGAGTTTTCATACTTAATTTACTCTACTTCACATAGGTGTTCCCTTGATGCAATTATTTCTATAGTTTCTATGGTACTTTATAACCTTAAAACATCTATTGATGATTCATCCCTACTTCTTTAAGGGTCTCCAAAAGTCATTTTTGGAAATTCCCCTACTATTATTACTATTGTTACTACCATGGATACTCCTAGAAAGTGCCACATTGATATTTCTAAGCATTCTCATCCTTGTTTTCAATCTAGCTCAACATTTTCAGGGCATGAGAATATGTACCTTTAAAGCCTCCATGTGAGGGAATGCTAGAATATATGCCCAAGATTAGAGTATATGTATAATTCAATGTGTATTTTGGTAGCCTACATAGGTGGGTGATAAAATATTTGAATGGCACATTGGAGGAGGTGGAGCACAGATCTCAAGTGGCTAAATAGGTGAGTAAAGTATTGAGCTCAATTCCGAATGCACTTATCGAGGATCACCAATAGGACCTCTATATCCATTGATGTAGATAGATGCACCAAAAGAAAACAAAGCTTAACCATCACCAACAAAAAGGATACATGATGGGGAAAAAATTATGCTTCAATTTCATCAGAGATACAAAAAGGATACACTTCAAGTTCATCAACTAGAAAGAAAAATAAACAGGCCTAGGCTAGAAGGAGATTTTTAAAACTGTTTGTTGTTGTAAGACTGGTTTCTTATATTCTATTGATTGGTTTTTAATTTATGTTGCATTCATATGAAAACATATAATATTAGTTGGATTTACCATATTATACAAGATGTCTGACAACTTTCAGGTATGCCTCAATATCTAAAAAAGTTGGCTTTTCCTTAGAAGATCTCCCAAATTGTTCCGAAGTGAAACTTTGATTTTCTCATTTTGGTATTTTCCAATATATTTTTATTTTCATAATCTTGTTTTTTTGTAGGACTCTCCATCACATACAAATGTTGTAATAAACTATCACCATGTTATGCACATAAATTTAAGTAAGGATATGGTGCCGTTCCAGAAACAAAAACAAAAATTGGTTCGTAAAATTGATTACAATGCATTAAGGGAACCTGGAGCTAAAAAATTGGATCTTTGGGTAAAAGGAGAGCTCTATCTAGTTGACCTTGTGTCCAACTCTCATCCCAATTTCAAAAAAATAATAGGACTATGCTAGTATGTATGCCATGGAAAAAGTGGTCTTCTGGGATACTGCAAAAACTTGGAAGGTAACCACATTTCCCTTGAACAGAAAATTCAAGATCTTAATATCCAATTACAGTAGCTCCATCACTCAAATATGATTCAGTAACATGAAAACATGAGATTGAACCAAACAATAATGAAATTGAATCAATTATATGTGGAAAAATTGCTTGAAGACAAATCCAACTCATCAAAAGAAATTGAGAAGTTGAAAATTGATATCTCTTGTCTCCAAAATAGACTCTCTTTGGTAAACAAAACTGGAATGGGGTTGAGGTTTAGATCAAAAGAGATGAAACACATATCATGTTTGGAAAAGAGAGGAGGTTCCTTTAGAAAAAGAGTGTTTGTGTTAAATACCATATTAGATCCAACTTGCATTGATGCTGTGGATTTGTGCAAACCTGTGTTAAATAAAAGTGACATTAAGACAATGCTCAAAGACCGAAAATTTGATGATTTGAGGAAAGAATTAGTTAACCAATTAATTTCAAACTTTAAAATTGATGTAAAGGATGTTCAAGGAGTTTGTGATGATAGAGGCATCAACATGGAAACATATGCAAATATTTTTAAAGTTCTAAGAGAGGGAATGTTGAATGGTGGCATTAAGAATATTTTGGTTTCTCACCATTTTCATGTGAAGAAAGAGCGTGCACTACGTAACAAAAAAATTGTTGATTCATTCAGAGATGCATATAAATTAGAAGCAGTGCATGAAGTTGCAAGTAAGAGTAAAAATATAGTATCAAGTGAAATTATTCCATTAGTTAAAAATAAAATTTGTGGTATGATTTAGAACGGGTATTACAACTCATGATGAGGTACTAAGACATGTTTATTAAGGATACCTATGGGAAGTTGATTGATTTCCTAAAGTTGGATGAGATGGAGTTAGTCAACAATTAAAAATATGAAACAGTTTCAATCACATTAATGAATCATGCAATAGATCCATGCCTTGATAAGACAAGTGATAAATATTTTCAAGTTCAATTTGAAGATCACATTTTTTGGTTGGGAATTTTTCATGTCAACAAGGAGTCCCATGAGTCCTTGAAATTTGTTTTCAACAAAACATCTTTACCATTAATTATGTATTCACATGCTGCAGGGGAAAAATCATATGTGGAATGATATTGTTCATATTTTTTGGAATGACATCTTGCATCTGATTTAAAAACTCTCAAGTATATGTACACCATTTCTCATGGTGTAAATGCAACACACAATTTCTTGTATTGCATGAAAAAAAATATTGAAGCTGGAATAGTGGTATATTGAGTTGTCCTCAAGACCTTCCTCTTGACCATTATCAGCTTGATCCAAATGTAGATGCAGTGCTTCCTATACCTTTGATTAGGATGCAGATGTGCACTTTGCATGCATTTGTGAGATTTTTTATAAGATGGTGTATTTATATTTTTTTTTTGCTTGGAACAAAAGCCTAAAAGTATAAAGTAAAAATTCGATTGAGGAAATTGAACAAGTTCTTTGAAAAGAAGGTTTGCATGGTGGAAATGTTAAAATTGAAAAATATATGAAGAGGTCAAGTACAAGGGGTAATATACCAACAAATCCATCAATAGTAGGTGTCAAGGCACATCATTTTATTGAAAAGAAATGTGGACATGAATTTTTGGGATTTTATGAAGACTTGATTGATGAAAAATATGATCGCATTAGTGGAGGTTGTGAGTCAACTAGAAAGAAGAAACATGCTTGGAGGTCACTTTCATATTTATTTATGTGGATGGATAAGGAAAAATTCAATGAAGGTGACTCAAAAACCTTTCAAAAAGTTGTTATAGACTTCATAAGAGAAATAAAAGAAGCACAGGAAGAGAGAAATATGACACACTATATGATATGCATATTAATTTTCATCCCACAAGTACTTTCCTTTGTACTTATCTTTACTTTACATACTATTATTGTAAATTAACATCATTTGGTACATTTTTTTGGTATTCTAAGATAGATTGAACTATGTATGTTTGCAACATCAATTATTTGCACATGGGCCATGGTTTGCAGAAAAATATCGAAGCTTGGCCATTTGGGGTGCACAGGGTATGGAGAAATCACATAAGCTATCTTGTACCATTTACCATAGATCCACATAGAAAGGAGGGAGTTCCAATCATTCAAATGTTCTTGTGCAAATGGGTCAAGCATTTTATAGGCATAAAATGGTTGGATTTAAGAGGAAACACCAACTTCCAGAAACAATTGAGCTTCATAGAGTGATAAGACATGCATAGCTAAGTAGAAAACGTAGGAGATATGATGTTTCTAAAGGTGGATTTGGGACAAGTGCAAGGTAAGAAATCTATATGTTAACTTTTCTACCTTCTCCATTTAATTTATTTATTGTTTTTAAAGGCTCATTATCATTATTTTTTGTAGATGTGACCGACCTTCCACAAGCCATTCAAGTTTCCTATAAGTGTATTCACTTCCAAATAATTATGTAAGTTGTAAAGTTTATCAACTTTGTGAAGCTTATATTTTGTGTGTCAAATAATTACCTAAGGCTAGCTAGAAAACATATGGTTTTTGGTATCAAAACTAACCCATCTCTACAATTGTAACAACCCCTTCGTTATGTCTATGACTAGCGAAGTTCAAAAGGAATTTTTTTTTTTTTTTTCTTTAACAAATAAGAAATTAACAACATCACCTAGTTCATATCAATGCAAAAACACAAGACATCATAACTAAGGTGACACATGATCAGAATATAAACAAAACTCTACAATATCATTGCAGGACGAAATTTCAAACCATAATGCCAACCAATCTCAT
>SNQJ01S0012280.1:173597-187257 GCA_010110895.2 Picea sitchensis
TGGAATCGCCTATATGCCGTTGATCTAGGCGCCCAGATAACTGCCATCCAGATCTGCTTGCTTCTTATCGCGGGCGCGTTTTTCATCCTGGACTTAGGGTAAGTGGGTTTTTAATCCATTTCTTTGCATTTTAACCCCCTTACAAGAAATATCGCTAACATTTGGCTCCATGGGGGATAGAGTCGTCCCTGTGATGCTCTAAGAACATTTTTGTAGATTCAGTGCCTTGCTGTTGGGCTATGGAGTCCTGCTCAAAACCTCTTGCTGCTGAAAATATAGGCCGAAAAGTAAATCGAAACAAAGAAAATACATGCTCAAAAGAGCTTATTTATATACAATCCTAAACTAATAAAAACATTTTACTTGGGCTAGGTGAAAGAGAACTTCCACCACAGCCATTCAAGCAGCTTCCTAGATAGAAGCTCCTGCCTTCTTTCAGTGACCACAAACAGTTGATGTAACCGTGACAGTAGAATGGTTACGCTCTTCAACTTCGTCTTACGATCTGAAGTTGAGATGGTATATGGCGGCTCCAAAGCATGAGGAAAATGCCACTCCATGTATTCGCTGACAGGGTCATCGAATGAGTGGCCAATTCTAGAAAATCGGCGACAGGCAGCCTTCTCTACCACGCAGTTGTTCACCTGTGGCTGAATAACTCTGATAAGCACAGGTTGGTGGTGGACAACTAACGTAGGCTCATTTTTCTCGAGCGGTGGCTGCTCGCTGACCGACTCTGGACAGGAAATATTCTACTCCTATGGTTCGGTCTCCCCCAGGTTCAATTCGTATTCATCATAAACAGGGATCATGGGGTGGATCTGTTTGCTAACTGGCTCTGAACAAAGGGCAGACTGCTCCTCTGGTTCTCTTTCCTCTTCTTCATAACTCTCCCAAGGATTAGATTCGTAATCATCATAAATAGGCACCCCGGGTAAATTCTTCACTTCCTCGTATTGATCAGTGTCTTCCGAAAGATTGAGATGACTGATTTCCTCGTGATAATTTTCCCTGGTGAGCAGAGGGCAAGGGTTTGCAACCTGCTCTTGGAAATCCAACATATCGAGCTCAGACTCTGATCCGTAACTATCATAAGTGGGCTGGCTGCTCTAATCAACAAAAGGTGATGTGGGGATCTGCTGCTTCTCTTCCGGATAATCGTCGACGTCGGAGGGGAGCAAATCTCCTCCAACCTGTAGAAGTGGAACTATCCCCTGCTCGTCTACTTCAACCCCGAATGTAAACACATCATGGGAGATCTTGTGAAGGAAAAGAGAACAATCCTCTTCCACAACTAACACTTCATTGTTCTGATCTGAGAAAGCAAGCTCATCGAGGGTAGATTCCAACTCATTTAATAAATCTTCAACAATCTCTTCAAAAGAGTTGTTTAGAGCGTCTGCCTCAAGGATTGGAAAATCCTCTGCACAGTCTTCATATTTCAACCATTCTAATTGGGCAGAGAGATATTTCACCTGCTCCGTCAGCTTACTCAGGGCACCATCCTCCTCACTGGGAACTTCATCACTTTCATAACCTGCCTTGGATGCAGATGAATGGGGAGGAGAAAGGACTGAGTTCTGATCCAGGTCATCAGGATCCTCCCCACAACTTACGTCATAAACAACTTTCTCTTGTATAGAGTTGTGGTATCCCTCACAACAACTATGAAAGATTAACTCAGGGGGATACAGCCTCTGACAATAGGTGGTGAAAGCTGCATGAAACTCCGAAAGTGAGGAAATGCTAGCAGGGGGTAAAGAATGATACCATTTACGTGCATCCCCCGCTAACGAGAACATGAACATCTTCAGTAACACATCCTCATGATGTATCTCCCACTGATGCATGAGTTCATGAAACTCACTGAGGTGCTGAGCCGGGTTGTCCTCTTCACCTTTTCCAAATATGGGCAAATAATCGCCCCATTCATCCAGAGAGGGGACAACATTAGGAAAACCAGGAATAGCAGAGAAATTAAAAGGAGAAAACCTGCGAGCAAGGATTTTCTCCATATCGAACCAGTGGAGTCACCAATCGATCCTTGAATCATGGAGTCACCAGGTGAAAGATGCGCAGCTTCAAATATGCCTGGTCCTTGTTCACCATCAAAGGCCAGATCTTGACATGTCATTACCCCAGGAAGCTTCTCAGGCTGAGAAAGCAGTTGTTGAAACCTTCTCGAGAAAGCCCCTCTGGGTCAGCTTTCAGGTGTGCCAACCATGGCCACAACTGAAATAGTAAAGTGGAAACAATGGAGTCGCCACAGTGGAGTTTCCAGGTGCACAGTTGCAATATTCAAGGGATCTGATGTCTGATGCACCTTCAGAATCAGAGGCTCAATGTCGTTCTGCCCAGGGAAAATCTTCAACTTTGTCCCCGACAACGGCGCCAGAAATGTTAGCGCTGGAAGTCACTTCTGGATTGCTTGCAGGAGCAGAGCCTAGCGCCCATCAGTTTTTATGTCACGGTTTAATAGATGGGTGATAAAATGGAGATAAAGACTCAAGGGGATATTACTCTAACTCAGGGACTGTGTCTGGGATGTAAGTAACAAAGGAGGTCTCGACTTAACTTCAGCCAGTGAGTTGATTAAAGGGTGAATAGGTGGAAGACTTGATAAGGAGGGTGAACAAACGACTTTGGGCAATAGGCTTACAGCATCTTGCAGAAGAAAGACTCTGAAAGAAAGATCCTCTTGGTTCAGGGTCTCAAGGAACTGAAAGGAGACTTGACTGGATCCGCCAATTCCAAGTCACTCAGCGATGGGAAAGTCACAAGAACTGATTAGAAACAGTGCAACTATCACAGTGATCCAGGACAACATCATCCAATAACGGCTGCAGCTCGACTGGATCCTCCATTTCTGAGCTGTTCTAACATAATATAACAAAGACGTAATAAAGGAAACTGGCATTCATTAAGCAAGAAGTCCCAAAAGTCTATACATGACCATAATTACAGTGGTTCATTAAAGATTTTACAACTGAGAGCTCAACTCAACCACCGATAGATACAAAAATGGAGAAAATGCCTTCATATACTCAAAACAACAACAGCGGCGGAACCAAGACAAACATTGAAAGCTTTGCGTCTGCATGGCTTCTGACAGTCAAAATTTGTAGCTTCTGAAAGGTCGTGCAACTTATGGCAGGCGCGATCGATGATCTGACAGTTTTATCGGCGAATCGACGTGCTTTTAATTCATTGTCGGGCCTTCCCATTATGGCGGAGGAGATGTCGAACCACCACGAACTACCTTAATAACTGCTTCATGGGGATTGAGGATGATCCGGCCAACCTGGCACTTTAGGGACGTGGACGACCCCTCACGCTGCCACCTAGATTAGCTTGAACGGCCTGACGAATAGACGTGGAGGCCAGTGTGAAGGGTGGGGTGCAGGGCTTGGGTGGTTTAGGAGCAGAGACGACCATACATAGCCGGAGGGAGAGGGTTGAAGCGCTCTTATGACGAGGCATAATGCCATAGGGAGATGACGGGGAATTCATAAGGCGGCGAGACTAAAGGAGGAGGGGAGGCGAGTTGGGAGATGGAGAACACTTGGCATGAAAGGGGAAAACGAGAAAAGGGACAAAGGGTGCCACGAGGATGAATGGATAGGTGACGTGGAGAGAGGGGGACACATGGCAGCTGGTAGGAGGATGATGAACTGAGGAAGGTCCACGCTATGAGGCGAGGTGGAATATAGGCTGCAGGGGAGAGGCGACTCGAGAGGTGACATGATGGGGTAAAGGATCCACGCGGAAGGTAATAGGCAGAGGGAGCAGAAGATGAGATATAGTGGGCCTGCTATTAATGGGAGGCTGACGTGGAGTGGAGTGGGACACATGGCGGATGGTGGGTGGACGACAAAATGGGAAAGGGACCATAGGGATGGAAAGAGGAGAGGCTAAAGGGAAAGGACCCTGCCACATGGCCAGGTGGGGAATAGGTGGCAAAGGGGGAAACGGTGCAAGAGGTGACACGACAGCGAAGGGGCCCATAGGGTTAAAAGCAGAGCAGCTGAGGAGGTCGAGACTGTCCAAGCACCGTTGATCCGGGCGTGCTGATCTTAGCCATCAGAGAGGTGCGCCCTGGATTTCGGACCCCCCCCCCTCCGCTTAAAGGTAGAAAGGCGGGGGGGTCTGGAATCACTCTACGCGCCATTGATCCGGGCAACTCGATCGTGACCGTTGGAGAGATGCGCCCTGGATTCCGGACCCCCCCCCTCCTCTTAAAGGTAGAAAGGCGGGGGGGGGTTCGGAATCACCTGTATGCCGTTGATCTGGGCGCACAGATAACTGCCGTCCAGATTTGCTTGCTGCTTACCGCGGGCGCGTTTTGCATCCTGGACTTAGGGTAAGTGGGTTTTTAACCCATTTCTTTGCATTTTAACCCCCTTACAAGAAATATCGCTAACAATGACCAAGCCAAAGAACCATTGGGGGTAGGCAAGTTCAACCCCATGTGGCATGGTCCTTACAGCGTGTGACGTGTTTTAGAAAAAGAAGCCTACGAATTAGAATATTATGAAGGGAATATGCTGGATGAGCCCTGAAATGGGATCTACTTGAAAATATATTACTCTTGAGCCCCCAAGCTTGGTCATAACTCTTTGTATACTAGTGTATCTTAGTGTATATATATCTTTTACTTTGTGTCATCAGCTTGCTTATCGAGTTTTCCCTTGGTTGGAAGATGTCAACGGAGTCTGGAGAAATTATTCACTTCATATTGACTCTGGAGAAATTACTCACTTCATATTGAGTTTGCATCCCTTTGTCCTTTTAAGCTTGAACACATTGTTCAGCCCCCAAGCTCTTCCCTCTTTGATGGAGAACCTCATTGTCTCTCTTCTATGAGCTTGCCTTTGGTGGAGGATTGAAGTGGTGTAGGCCCAACTAGAAGGGACTTAGTTTCTCGGTTCTGAGACGTGCCAACACAAAAGTTTGTCACTCATACACTTCTGTTGATCATATTTTAATAGAAATACTCTTTTCTCGTCCAATTAATATCTTGAAAATATTTGAATTGTTATTCCATGGGCATATTTGTTATGAATGTTGATTGATTATGCTATTATATGTGCTAACAATATATATTATCACCATATTATTGTGTATCTTGGTTGTTGAGGACAATTTGCAGGTATAAATATTTAAGTCGAGTGCTCAACGGTAGTCTTCATCAAACATACGGACGAGGTAGGCTATTTATCTTGTATTGTTAGCATTTTCATTTATATATCCAACTTGGGATTAGAGTCTATTTTTGCAGTCAATCCGTCTGTTGTGGTTTACCCCTTTCCATAGAGTGTTTTTCCTTGTAACAATTGTCAACGCCTGCTGCTCAGTGTTGGGGGACCATTGAAGTGTTTAGAGGGAGTTATGGCTAGCCCACCTTATTCTAAGAGTTAGTCCCAAGAATATGAAGTCAAATATTCGAGTCATATCTTGTGGCTCCATATTAAGTAAATTAAATATCAACGAGATAAGCTAAATATCAACTTATGTTGAAAAACACTCAACCATTTCCTAAAATAATTCATGGTGGTTAAGCCTCTGACTTCTATATAATGAGTGCATTCCAAGGTGAAAAGGGAGAAGAATCCATGAGAGAATCATAAATCTGATATTGAGACATTTCGGAGAGGGATGGAAAGGGGAGCTTGGATGAGCTGCTGCATTGTCAACTTTGATTTTAAGTGTTTCATTACTGCTTTCCATTAATACATAACTAGGCCTATTCCCTTCATGTTTTGTGTCACTTGTTACATGCATGTCTATTGTTTTTAAAGGCATCATAGACAGATCTATTGTCACCTAACAATATAGACTAGAAGAAAGGAGATTCCTCTTTGTTCATTTCAGGTCTTATCTTGCACCTAGGAGATTGGTCAACAAGGTAAAAGGATGGAACAATGAGGACAACCATCATAAAAAGGTATGCCATCCATCTCTTTCCTCTTACTCTGATTGTTGAAATAGGTATAAAGGGAAAGTAGTTACCATTTGTTTTCTTCAGTCTTTGGATCAAAGAAGGGGTCTTGGTCCTAAGTGGAGTTTCACTTGTCTGCAGGGGGGAATTTACCATAACAAGCGGGGAACATAATGTTAACCTTGTGAAGGACCCCCAATAGTACCCCTTTTCCCTCGATAGTGACAACACAAAACTAGGGCACAAAAGTCGGCCACCAAGGTGAAACAAGGCAACAAACATAACTTTGTGAGCCAATGATTCATTATCCAACTTAAACTAATGATCGCCATCCACATGACCTAGTAAATTAATCACAACACTTCACATGAAAGAAGGGATAACATACCTCATGGTGACACTAGCTTACCATTTGCCATACACTGATTTGACTAGATTTGATGAGCTTGGTTGACATGTAGTAGAGAAGGCAATCTAAGGGGAGTTGTTGGGTTGTTGTATGTGGACATGCTGATCATCGTCATGGTTAGGATCATTGTCTCCATTGCGGGCCATGCAACCTAATATCCTCTAATTACCCCTAGGCATGGGGCTAACATAGCCTAATTATATGCCCTAACCATGATTAAAATTATTGTCAGGAATTCATTTCGACAAGGATGGAGAATGATTTTAAGAAATGTATATGTATAAAACACACATGTTGGAATTATAACATGCACACCTTATTAAACATTTCATGGGAAGAAATGTTGTTTTTCAATATGCAAGCATGGTGTTTACATAAGATGCATTAACATTTTTTAGACATTGCAAACCTACATATCGGTTGATGTCGCTACTTTAGTTTTAGGTTCAACATAACAACATGGTGGTTTAGATTGCAAGAATCAAAATGAATCTTTTTTTTTTTGCAAAATCTTTGACAATTTTTTCAATATGCTAAACATAACAATATTTCTTGAAATTTTGCCCGCACGGGTGTAGATGGATTGGCAAGTGCTATGTAAATGGAAGGAAATTTGTAAATGAAGTCTCATGTTCGATTCTCACCCGGACTTACTCGTGCGCCATTCTTGCGGGCTGGGTGGTTGCACCTGGGGTTATAGTGGTAGCTGCCTGGGGATCGACCCCGTGTCACGTGAGTACGAGAACCGCGAGTTGCCGATTCCCCCAGTAAAAAAAAAATATATATATATATTTCTTGAAATTTTATAAGATTATAGATTTTAGTCTATAGATTCCAAATTTATAAATTTTTTAAAGACATTATTAATTCCAATTTTAAATCTTTTTTAGTAACATATATCATACTTCTAAAATACATATGTCTATTGTTTGAGCAATGATAGGATATTTAGAATTAATTTTACAATGAACACTATGCATCATGACATGCTCAAAAGAGTAGTATGTTCTAAAGTCATGATTAAATATTTAGAATATAAACATAACTTGCTCAAATTAAGGAAGGATATGCTCTTAGTTATTGTCTCTAGTATAAGAAATGGTCACCAGAGGCTCAAAAGTGGTTGAGGTAAATATTTTAAAGTACGTCTTAATTATTAGAATATAGAATAAGACAATTAAATTAAATATCACTAATATCAAATTTTATATCCATATGAAGTTTAAAGATAACATCTAGAAAAAAATATGAAATCATTAATACAAGGAAGTATAATAAGATTTTATCAATCCTCATTTGGCTGGTCAAAATTACTTTTCCAATATGATGAGCTTACAAAACAAAATGAATATTGTCAAAATTATGATCTCAATAGTGAAGCTAGTTGCTGGACTAATCCAAAAACACCTTGGGATGGGAAAAATTGTGATACACATTAGGCCCAAGAAATGTTGTATCTTAACCTTCTCTTCTTTAATATAACTAAGATAATTCAACAACTCTAATTTTTTTTTCTCATATTCTTCCATGGTCATATTCCCCAACTTGAATTCAAATAACTCATGCATCTTCTTGTCATAGTATTTCTTAGAAAGGAACTGATAATGAAGATGCTTCTTGAACTACTTCCAATAAATTGTCTCCTCATTGATATGCTTAACTTGCTTTAGTTGGTCCCACCAAATGGGAGCTTTTCCTTGTGAATTATATATAGTAATTCTATCTTCCATATTAGATGAAAACTGAAAAGATTTCCTTATTCCCAAAAACTAGGCTTCAACATTTTCTCCCTTCTTGTTTTCAACATCAAAAGTTGGTGGATTAATCTTCCTAAGTTATCCTTGAAAATTACCTTGCACATGTCTTCTTATTTGGTGTCCAACTAGGGACACCTTTGGACTACTCATTGACTCTTCAAAAGTATAAAACTCCTCCATTGAGTGATACTTTTGATCTCTTATAGATTCTCTTGAATGTGTGGATCTTCCTCGAGACTCTATTTTTGGGTGATCTCTCCTTTCTTCTACATACTTTGAACCTAGTCTATTACTCATTTTCCTTTGCAAATGATTAAACTTCACATTAGTTGAGTGTTCAACTAATTTTTCTTCACCCGAGCCCTTAACATTCTCTCATTATCGTCTCTATAGCTCTGTACCTCCATATTTAGGATCCTCATCATTTATAGCATCTCTAATGGATCAATTATTTCTCTTTTCCCATTAGAATCTATCTCCTAATTTCCTATATTGATGTTCAGACCTCTAACCTCTTCTTCATGACTATAAGGATTCTGCCCTTCTTCCATTTTCCTTCTTTAGAGAGTTTTTGACCTCTTAATTGTATTTGACAAAATGTTGAATATGAAAGGTGTTCACACAATTAAATTTTTAGATATATTTCATTTCCATAATTCTATAAATTTTTTCTTTTATATATGCATTTTGGAAACTACCCATTTTGACAATTTTTGTCAAATCAAGGCTACATGCCCCTTTTTCTATCCAATTTTTGGAAAGATTTGAAGTTATTCAAAATATAAATATTCAGATTTATTGTTATATGGAATAGAATTCCAATGATTATAACCTTTTTTAGTTATGATGTTGGAGATAGAAGTTACAACACTCTAAAGTTTCCATTTTTTTCCCCAATTTTTGCACTTTTTTGTTGGTGCATTCAATGTTAGAGATCAACTTCTGCCACATGTAGAAGAAAACCAGTGAGAACTAGAGAAAATTTTGTATTAGGTGTAGAAAAAACTTTTGATTATGAATTCCTTTAAACCTTTATTTTGGTGAAAAGCTTGTATCTTTCAATTGAAGCAATTTTGGTGAAAACTATTATCTTTCAAACAAACCAAAACTGTAAAATTTTCAATAGGAAAAACTTGTCTAGATTAATAAGAGGATCAAATGTTGAATAATTTTTGTTTTTATAATTTTGAAATCCCATGTCACTTTTTCTCCATTTATAATTCCAAAAATCACCAAAAAGTCTCTTAGAATAGTGGATTTTGGCCTATTTCTTCAACTCCACTCCTAAACCCTTGTTATTTGGCCAAATTCCCTACTGTGTTTTTTCATTCCTACTCATATTTCCTAATGTCAATTTTTAATACTCAATTGAGATCCTATCATTGAGTATCCTTCTATTATTCAAAAGACACTAATTATAATTTTCAAAAATTTTGGAGTTGAATCAACAAACCACACTTGCCGACACTTTTGTATCCCTGACCATTATGGACTTATATATGAAATTTAAACTCCATCCTAGTATTAATACGATCCTATTATGGTGAAAATAAGAAACAAACTCTATTTTTTTTTCTTCCACTGGCATGGCATGGAATGTGGATGTGGCATGGAATGTGTATGTGTTGATGTGGAACTGGTCTCCTCTTGGAGTCTATGTGGCACCCATTAGTTCCATTATGTCATTCTCTTCTCTCCATGCATTTTTACCATTCATTGCACTAAGACATGGACTATAAATCTTATTCTTCGAAGTAATCATGGCTGCTTGAAACATTTGATTCACTCTCATACATACCTTTTTCCTATTTGTTGTGATGAGATCTGGGCCATTCATGGATTTTAGCGATTAAATTTTGGTCCTTCAAGTTATTTCATTTTCTTCATTTCTCTGACATCCCCAAATTCCATGATGTGATATAGGCTATATATATCCCCTTCCAAAATGATCCATACGATTCGTATCCAATTTATATCCACTGCCTTCACATATTACAAACCCCTTCGAGAAGATGTCCATAACACATCTATATATGATGATTCAATCTAGACCATTGACGACTCCTACAAAAGTTCAAATTATTGATGAACACTGTGCCCAATGTTTGTTAATTTGAGCTTCTATCATTTAGTAGAATTGGTATTTTTACATATTTTAGAATTTTCCCATTTTACCATAGAGATATCTTTGCAATTCCTAATTATAACCAAACAACACTTCCACAACTAGCCTATATATATGTCTAGAGCACAATCCAAGAAGTTCAAATCCACGAATATCTCCTTACAGGATTTGTATGTTAGAATGTATTTTAACGTTGTCTAGTGGCTTGATGTAATTTCTTTTACTTATTGTCATAATGATCATCATTATAACATCATTTGTGGGGCACATATACATGTAACATGGTCTCATTAGACTTTTGTAATATAGCACATGTGCACATGGAGATAGTTTTGGCAGTTATTTGGTGGTGACCTATCTCTTAGGTAATGGTGACCTACTTTCATAGGTAATTCTTATCCACTACTCCCTTATCTATTGATGAGATTAACATCAACTTTTATGGATTGGTTGATCTCCACCCTAGATTGTGCCTTAGGATCAATGGTCTAGGTTTCTCCTAATTACTATAAATTGAGGCAGTTGGTCTTGAGTTACGGAGGGTGGAGAGTGGATTATAGTCTTGATTGTTAGCATAGACCCTATGGGTCCTTAGGATAGATCATCCATATGCTTGAGAAATGTATGGATACTATTTGAACTCCATAAATGTGTATTCTCTAGCTTTGTAATTAGGAGATTTATATAAAGAAAAGAAGGCATTGCTTCCATGGATGTTTCCCCACCTTGGGGTTTTACCACTTAAATTTATTTTCTCCTCTTTCTTATTTGATAAATTTACTTTTATTTTTTTAATGCTTTCCATAGCAGTTTAGATAAGATGTATCTTGGTAATATGTTTCTACATATGTTCCTAGTATTTTATGGTATCAATACCATGAATCTAACTCCTTGGATAAGATTCTTCATTTGTTCAAATATTGGATAGGAGATCTACTATTTCCTTCCATGGGAATTCAACAATAGTGATTGAAGTTTCTTTTTTTGGCATATATTTACAAGCAGATCTAGTTTATTTTTAGATTTGCTATTCTAAATTTTTAGATCTAATTTTTTAGCCCAATTTTTTTTATAGAACTACAAATCTAGATCCAGATCACATCTTTTATATATATATATATATATAGATATATATATATTCTAAGCTATTTTTTTCGTATTTGACATTACCATTACATCCCGAGCATGCGAATTAGTTGAAATAAGCATTCATTTCACTAAATTTTGTTTCCAATGTCCATTTGGGCTAACTATAAGATTGAATATTCACGGGTGCACTTCAAATCGGTACAAATTGGTGCATTTTTGGGCTGATATGACCATACAGATGTGTCTTGAGTGGTTTAATTAGCCAATATCAACCAATTGTTTACAACAATTTTCCTTGAGTTTTCCAATGTACTGAGGATTTCTTCTAGCAGACATGGGTCATCCATTCACTATAATATGTTTTAAAATTAGTTCTTCAACAAGATACCAAATGAATTTAATATCAAATAACATGGATTCGATCATTTGGTTATAATAATATGTTATGTATTTGGTTTCTATGAGGTATTGGGTTCAAAACCTATTGCCTCTAAACCTTAACTAACATTTTGTTGAATAACTTTATCATTTGGAGCTCCTACCACATTAATGTCACTCATCCACCCAACTATCATGTTCCACATTAGTAGGTGCATCCAAACGTAACCTTCCAACTCATCTTCCACATGTCATTTTCAACACATGCCATGTTAAAATTTTGTACTTGCCACCTAAGAATTATGCACATGCCATGTTAACATTTTGTACATGCCACATACTTATTATGTACATGTCATGCCGGTTTCTATACCTTTCCATGTTATCATATGGTGGGTTCCATTCATACTAATCAGAGGCTACAACATGGCACTTCTGGCTTAGCTTGCAGAGATTAGCACCAAGATTTTGAAGTTGATTTTAAAATTGTGATAACTTTGTCATATGACATTGGTTTTTAGTGTAGTTTTTGGAAGTCTTTTATTTTTTAATTCTCTACATAGTGACATATTTGGATCTAGTGAATTACTCTATTTGATGTTGGTGATTTTTATTTGTTCCCAAAAACTCAAAGCTAGAATGTAGAAATTTTAATACAAATTATGTATTGCCTGGATTCTCCTAATCTAACAATTATATGCCACTGTTAAATACATAATCTCTTCTACTAAAATTATTGTGGAATTTAAAACACGATTGCCAATTACAACTTCGAATCACTCAATTACAACTAATTCGACTTGCATGTCCCACCAGTCAACCTTTGAACTCAAATTTCCTATAGCTAACTGATTAGCCACTTCAGTTAACTATTTCCAAGTGCTCATTGAGAATAGACTAATATTTATTGTCCAACTATTATTAAGGGATAATAATAGTCGACATACATCTATAAATAGAATTCGCTCACCATCTATAAATAGACATCATTTATAAATAGAATTTTCTCATCATATAAAAATATACTTTCACCTAAAAATAGCTTGAGGCTCCATCCTAGTGTAGGTGAATAATTTTCACTAGGATTTTCTTGTTGAATCTCGACACTCCCTCTCAACAAGAAAGGGATTATCCTTCACCCCGATCCTGTCTCTATGGTATTCAAATTTTCTCCCGGTGAGCGCCTTCGTTAGAATGTCTGCATCCTAATGTTCCGTAGGAATGTACTGAAGCAACATGATCTTCCGCTGCACAGAATCTCTGATATGATGATACCGGATATCTATATACTTAGATCTATCAGGAAACACAGGATTAATAGAGAGTTTAATGCAACTCTGATTATCACAGTGAATCATTGTCAGATCTAAATGAGAGCCAAACAAACCAACCAAGATCTTTCTCATCCAGATAGCCTCACATGCAACTTGACTTGCTGCCATGTATTCCACTTCCACTGAACTAAGTGTCAAAAATATATGTTTCCTACTATACCAAGAAACAACTGTAGATCCGATACTAAAGATCCCCCCTGATGTGCTCTTTCTGTCCATTGGTTTGCCTGCCCAATCTGCATCCGTGAAGCCATGTAAATTCACCTCATCCATCTATCTATACCATAATCCATACTCAGATGTACCCCTCAGGTATCTCAGGACATGCTTACCCACCTTCTAAAATATCTTTGTAGGATTAACCATCGCTTGAATTAGTTGGTTAACTGCATAGAAAATGTTTGGTCTCATGTTCACTAGATACATTAGCGAATCCACTAACTGTCGATAGATAGTAGCATCCACTACCTCTCTAGAAGTAGCATCCTCTTTCCTCCAGTTTCTTGGAAGAGGAGTTATCCATGGGTTTGCATCCCTCCATGTGAGACTTACCCAGTATCTCCCTTGCATACTTTCCTTGAGACACAAAAATTTCACCATCTCGCTGCCATATTTCCAATCCAAGGAAAT